>OMLP01015281.1:51539-75247 GCA_900302685.1 Spondyliosoma cantharus | reverse complement strand
CCTGGAGCATATTTTTATCATGTCAGAATTTCTTTCTACAAATCCAAACGATTGTTTCTTTTTAAAAAATGTCCTCCCAAATGTTCTGTGTGCACTAAAAAACACCGAAACTAGCATTAACTGTTTCCTGTCCCTCCTCTTTGTCTCTGTATGATTTTGGTTCCTTCTCAGAAAAGACATGGTTTACAGATGAGCCAGAGAATACCCACCTGAGGACCATACAGATCAAGCCTGTGAATACTCTCGCCGTCAACCAAGTCAGTCAGTATAAATCCACGAGCAGCTTGATTTCGCCCATCAGAGAAGCAGAGGACGAGTGCTGAGTGGCGACGCCTGAACGCTTTGGACTCCCAGAGGACTCATCGTCGAGGTGTCGCACTCGGGAATTCCTTCTCACCTGCGGACACAAATCATCAATTGACGTTAGAAGAGAAGAACCATACTGCTTTCCTCATCAACTCTGCAGCTATAGTTTATTGTACAAGCAGATTTAGAATCATTCATGAAGACAATCATAGTCAAATGTTAGTTTGCGCAGCTAATCTGTACTGGTGACCAGACTCCATGATTTTTTTGCTCCATTTTGGGGACTGAGGGTCACCCGAAGAAGAGGATTATTATGATAACTGGATCAAGTTTCGCAATTGTAAAAGTTGCCTTTTTAGCTGTTGATGAACAACTACTACTACTACTACTACTACTGCATTTACTTCGCCCAGTGTTGCAGATTTACTCTGTACAGTATGTTAAAAAAATGTGTATTTTACATCCAGCTGCGATCCCACCACAATGGCATTGTTAGTGACTGACTCTCAGTGATTCCTTTGCCATTTGGAGCTAATTCACAACATTTGTGACAGTTAAGATGGCCAGTGTCCATGTGTAAATGGCATTTGGCTCCAGCCTTATCTCTATCCAATTATATTTGTCTTATCTTTGCCTTTTTGAGTTGTTTGTTATCAATGTTTTCATGTCGCTGTTTGGTTGCAATGTCCAAAACCCCCCAGAAATCTTATCGAGTAAAGCTTTTTAAGTGTCTGCAAAGTTTCTCCAGGGATAAAACGTTGGGGGTATTTTTTTTTTCTTGTCTTTTTTTTTTTTTGTCCATAGCCAAATATGATAGAGCTGTTTTGTTAACAATAACCAAAAAATCTCACATAGTTTCAAATAAAATGACGCCATATAGAGCAAAGCCAATGCTGTATGAAACGTTGAAACGAACGAATGAATGTAAAAGCCGCATATCGCATGAAGTGGGCTTCTTTAGGTCCTCCGTTGGCTGTAAGCACTGCCTGACACAGGATTGTCTTGGAGGCCATAAAGCGCTTGTACTGTATGTTCTCCATGACCAATCTTAATGCCATAATCAGACACATTCATGCTTTTATTTTGAAGATACTGGAGAAACAGCTCTATCATAAGAAGTGTTTTTTGGCTATTTTTTATGTTTTGTTGGTAAACCATCTGTGATCAATATCATACCTGATGTATTCATAAGACAAACGTCCAATGAAGCAGAGATTTGTTTCCGCTTGGATGATCCAAGAGTGGTTATTAATCCTGTCTTATTCAAATAATACAACAAAGCTATATTGGCACTGTTGTCACTTTACATCTGAATCAATGAAGGGGAAAGAAAAAAAAAACTACACAAGCAATCTATAAAATCCACAGAGGATGTGTCATAGTCTAGCTGAGGACTCATGTTGCATATGGAAAGAGAGGTTGTGACATTTTTACTGGCACGGAGAACATCCAAACCGTCCGTCCCTCAGTGCCGGTGATGTGCCAGGCAGTGCTGAAGCCAACGGAGGACTCCAGAAGACCCACTGCTGCGAAAAGAGGCTTCGAGTTGAACTGGATTTAAATGTTTTGATTTTTGCTGAGAGACTGAGATTTGATGCTTTCCTCTTTGCTTTTCACCTGACACCATTCTTTTGAATCTTTAATGAGGCTGTTATTCCCTGGAGATAACTAGAAGCGTAGTAAATAATTTGAAGTCTTAAAAAAAAACGATTTTTTAAATTAGCAGAGCCTGATAGCAATTCATTTTTATGTACTCTTCGATGAAATCTGTAAAGCTTAATGTAAGATATTTCTTTCTAGTGTGTTTCTTGTTTGACAGATATTCTTGTTTTACAGTACCTGTGGGGTTGAGACACACTCGGCATTGCAGTCTAGTTTGTATTATTTTTGTGATTCTTTTTTTTTTTTGGTTTAGCACATTCACTTGTGGACACAATGACAGTGCTAAGTTGATATTTCTGACTATGTCATATTACCCAATAATAAATACAGTTTATTGTCTTGTACAAATAGGCTTGTACATAAATTGTACATGATTTCATTTTGTATTTTCACAAATTAAAAGCTGATGTATGGTGTTCTACATTGTGTCGTGTCTTTTAGTTTTTGCCAGGGAGTACATGAATGGCTCGGACATGCGGTCCAGCAAAGAAAACGTCACTACACAGCAGCTCTAGGCCACATTTCACACATCCGTCTATCAAAGAGCGACTATATATAAAGTATTCTGCAGTGATGATGACATAAGGTGCTTTCTGATTGCCAGACTGATCATGTGACAGCTCGGTACACCCTCTGGATAATGACTGATAAAAGCACTCTCCACACTTCACGTTCTCACCTTCGGGATGGAGAGGGCCCATCATGTCGCTTGTTAATGATTTTACACCACATGGCACTGTGGGAGACTGTCAGCATGCCAATAATATTTACAGACTAACACCTCGCACAGAGACCGCTGATTTCCCTGATAGTCCTGCCAGCGGCAGTGTCACCTTCTTCGTAAACAAACACGTGTAACCATCACACCAATATAGACTCTAATTACCGTATACATAACTATATGGATATTGTATTCATTTATGGGTTTTTCAAAAAAAGTACTTTAAATGTGCTGTGTAAAATTATGAGTCCCAATAATTAAGCTTGATTATGAACCAATATCACGTGAAAGCTGAAAGCAGAACAGTTATTCACTGATTTGTTTAAGAACTGAAAGAGAAGCAAAGATTTGAGTATGAATTGTAACTAGTGTTAGCTACCGATATCAAATTACGGTTCCTGCCGCCTAGTTCCCTGGGAAAATAAAACAAAAACTAGCATACTTTCATTGTATTAGAAATATAAATTAAGTAAACAAAAGTTATGAAGTGTACTTTAACTTTGTGCTTAATTTAAAGTATATCTAAAAGTACTTTTATTAAATAAGTGGACTTAAAATAAATGTCATTAAGCAAAATTTCTACTAAAAATAAATATAATTATTCTGCAGTATTTAAAGTGATATTCTTAGTGTACTTCTAAAGACTATTATTTGTTGTCAGTGTATTGTAAATCATCCATAAGTGTACCTTTAAAAATTATAATAGATTGCAAATACTTTGTTCTTTATTATGCTTACAGAAGTATAATTATGTTGGTATACTAGTTAGTATACTTTTCTTGAAAGTATATGTTAATTTCACTTCATTATCAGTTTATATATGTATACATGAGTTACTTCTGGAGTTTGTGTTGTCAATTTAAATCCAATTTTTCTTTATACGGGGCCAATTCACAACAAAACAAAATTAAAAATGATCTAATGACACTCTCCAACTTGACCATACACTTTTGCTACGACAAGCTAAGCTGCAAGCTAAGCTTATTTGAAAGAAAATGAATTGTGATAACATCTAAAAAAAAGAATATACATATCCACATTGTTTAAAAGGAACAACAAAAGGAAAATGAATACAAGCGAATATGCAATTCAAATTATTATTATAAAATTCTAGTTAGCTAACTTGAGGGGAACTTGACTTTGGAAACAGCACGTAGAACAACACACAATTAACTGTTCAATACTGCACATTTCATGGAGAGCTCCTTTGAAGGAGAGAGGGGACAATGACCTTCAAGTTTAGGGGGGGTGAAAAATGTGAAAAACAATCAAGCCGAGGAGACTTTTATAGCTGTCAAATTTGACACGCTGTCCAGCGGCACTAAAAAAAATCAAAACAGGAAGTACAACACAGAGATTAATGAATGAATTGTACATAGAGAATATTGAATCAGCATTAGCACATCAACACATGCGCCTCAGCCAGCTAGAATAATGGCTAGCATGTCAAGCAAGCAAGATAAATCAACAAATCGACAGACACAAAACAGCTATATCTAATATGTGAAGAAAATGCTTCAAAACATGCCATTTAATATTCGTCTGGTCAGAAATTTAACAAAAGGCTGGATGTGAAAAAAACACTTAAACTGAAACTGCTGTAGAACTGAACCAGCTGTTCAGCTGAACCAACTGCTGTCGGCAGGACACCGTTTTATTGTTGACAATGTAAAAGCCATTAGAGGCCTTTTAACAAGTGTTTTAAAGGCCCTGTCAGTCTGCTGATGATTCAGACATCACTGAACGATGTCCCACAGAACGGCAGCAGTGTATAACATAAAGACTTAACATCAGAGCGACCTCTTGTTGCAGCCGTTATGTCATTCTCTATTGAGACTTAAATTAGGGGAAGTGAAATTTGATTAACATTGGGCAATATGTGATCAGAGTTCAGTAATCAAAATGTGGCTAATGTCGGCTCTGAAAACTGCAGTTGTCTTCGGTAACTACATGTAGCGACCGGCTCACGCTGGGCTGTGCCACACACACACACTCACACACATACACACACACATACATACAAACACACACATCCACGATTCCCTCTAGTCTGAACACAACTCTTGTCCAGCTGCACAGGCTTGGCTGGTGATAATAGTTTCCATGACAATGCGGCACTCCAAGTGCATCAATGCCAGCCTGGATAAACAGTGATCCTTTACCAAAACAAGGGGGTCATTACGGCAGCTTGTCAAATCAATGTTGAGAGTGTCCTCGCTGATTAAGGCGTCCCCTCTCAGTCCTGACACAGTGTCAATACTGGCTGGCCTGTGGCGGCACACTCCCATGATTGGACTGAAATGCCTATCAGTCAGGCAGCTGAGCTGGACTAATGATTCCCTGTGCTGCCTATTAGAGTGACATGACAATTTAATCCTGTGGGCCAGGCAAGGAAAAAGTGACCTTGGTGCTTTATATTGAGGCTGAGGTAAATTGACAAGAACAGATAAATCTTTACCTTGGGCTATTAACAGAATTAAAGAACAACAAACAAGGGCAGAAGCTTCTCTTTTTTTGGGTTTTGTTTTCCTGTTTGCCTTTCCAAACACGATTTCACAAAAAAATCCTTTAAATTTGAAAGTATTCTGGCACAAAAAACAACAACCATAAATCATGACTGCATCATTAAAACATACGTATTTGTATCATATCCTCACTGGTGCCATCGATCCAATGCTAAGAACAACAAAGAGTCAAATAAAAAGCCATGGGTTGAATTCTTCTACGCTTTGCTGTCAAGCCGGAATATTGAAAGTGGATATTGCTGGAAGCTCAAGGTTTTTCAGATGTTCAAAGCCATTCCAGCATGGCCCCGGGGCAAGGTATATTGCCTTGGACATCTATCTTAAGGCTATGAGAACATTGTCTACATGGTTGGAAAAAGGCCATGTGTTTACACAGATGTTTCAAGCTTTTAGCACACAGATCTTCCTGTACCAAGCCGCACCACCATCTTTTGTGCCAAGGGCCATATACATTTTGCATTAGTTTACCCTTTGATACAGAAATGAAGGCAGGCAGGAGGGCTTGTAGACTCGCACGCAGTGTGGAAAAAGAGAGTAAGGATTCTCGGCGCTGCTACTTGAATATTTCTCTGAATCTGATTTAAATGTAGGAAAACTTTGCTGTTCACATTTCCATCACTACGGCTACATTTGTTCCTGTTTTTTTTTTTATTTATTTATTTATTTTTTTTATAGTTGCTTCATCTCAACATTTCGACTAAAGAAAAAGAAAACAAATGGCAAAAAGATAAGATTTTCATGCCCGTTTGTGAGGACAGATTGCCAGCACTGGGAGGCAATTTGCCCGTGAGGCACAGTTGCCGCAGTGACCCTTTATGTTCCCTGTAAAGGTCAACATTTCCCTTTCTTTTGTTTCACTCCATGCATGCATAAATCAAAGCTCTCGGCTATTTTCATCTTTGAAGTGGGAAATACCACTCATCAAAAAACAAAACGTAACCTGTATAACAATAGAATTACTGCTACTTTGATAAAATACCATCTGTTGCTCTTGTCAGGTGCAAATGTTTCAGATAAAAATGCAAAATGTTAAACACATTTCTGTCGGTTGTTTGAAGACATAAACGCTCGCGGTGAAGGCAATTTTGTTCAGTATCAGTAATCAGTGTTTTGTGTTGTGCCAAACTGGATTCTTGCACATTGAAGAACAGCCCCTCGTTCGCTTCTGTGCAAAAGAAATTAGCGGTAACAAACAGCAAACAGATGGCCCTATCCCATAACATCACTTCTGAGCCCCAAGTTGTAAACATGATTTACAATTTGCAAGATATTATTTACCGTGATTCATGTTTCTGTCAGTTCCACACTGGAGGTTAATAGAAATGCCAGCATGCTCGCTGATTTACTTAGTAAAATTTTCATCTCAAGGTTCAGGTTCAGAAGATTGGAGTCAGAGAGAGTTACAGGATTCATGCATTATGCAGAAGAAGCTGACACGACCTTCAGCCATCACGGTCTTCTCTATATATCACACTGGGCTTGACCCTCCCAAGGCCAGAAGGAGCATTTGATATATTTAACCACTACTGCCGTTAAATTACTCACATTCTTTAAGAGTCGGAGACATTTTATGTAGCTCGCAACACCGAGGCAATATCATTTTGATTAAAAGTGGTTTCACGCGTTGTATTTGCCTTTTACCGCAGGTGATGCTTGGGCAATAAGTGAGGCATTCATAAGTCAAAAGCAAACTAAATCAACACATAAATCTCGTGCACGGCCCCTTCTTGATTTTTATGCCTCACATTATGGCCTCGCCATATGTCGGCCATATGTAGAAATAAAGAAGGAAATCTGCTCCTGCTGTTTGATACCCAACACATCATAAAATGATAGGAAATAAAGTGCTGTTTTAGAGGGTGAGGTCCATTTTAATATAATTGGCTTTAGAATTATTTATGACATTAATTGCCACATTATCGACTGGCTGTCAGCTCCTTGGGCTCGCAGTCCATTCTTCTTCACAAAGAGCACCAGCTCAGCCTAAAGTAGACTGACAAGCTAATTATACCATCTTCCCTCTCAATGATAAATGTCACTAATGTGAAGCTGGCCCAGAAATAAGACTCCTTAGTCACCTCGACCGCAGAAGTCTCCCACTCCAGCCAGGATCTTTAGATAGGGACGCTTCACTCCGCTTCATTTCCTCCTGAATCAAGTTAGCTTAAAGCCCCAAATTGTAAAATTGCTCGTTAGGTCATGTGTATTATCTATTGAACACTCACGCACACTTGACTCACACTTTTTCTTTTATATTTAAGGTGCCAGTATGCTTCATAAAAACGACGGAACATCTTTGCAAAGCCCTCCAGTTGTCGGAGCTGTGGCTGACTTTCCTCTAACTGTCTCACGAGTCTATCTACACCACTAATGCACACTTGTTAATAAACTCTATTCATTACATGGTTTATAGTATCTGCATTTTGTGTTGCGTTTTGTGGCGAGCATCACAAACATCTTCCGTCACTCCACCCCACCAACTGTTTCATATGAATTCCCCTTTTAATGATGCTGTTTACATATTCCGACTTCACTTAGGATGCATCCTGACAACAACGAGAGCTGACACATACCAAACTTGGTATGTCCCAGAGCCATCTTCAATGGCCGGGCCGCTGTCATCTCTACCTACATCAGTGGCAGTGTCTCAATGGTAGTGCGACACATGTCAGAAACTTTTAAACGTCTGCTCTTTTCAGCAGAACGCTCCAGCAGCCCCAAAGATGGCATTTTATGTGTATTAATGTACGTACGAATACTGGCCGGCCGTGTTTGCTGGCAATATTGGCTTAGTGTCAAGTATGAAGCTTGTACTTTATTATGATTCTGAGGCTCGGCTGAACCCTCCAGATCGATAAACTCAAATTTTCTTGACACATAGGCTTTTTATCTTTTTTTTTTATTATCTGATAAATTCCCGATAATTAATGACATAATTACTCCGGCAGCTCAGTCAGGCAGCTATCAGCGGAATAAAAATTCAGCCGTGCGCTCGGATGTTTGAGGGGAAAGCCATCTCTGGTGATTGCACACGCTTCGCGCAGCCAGACACACATCCGAACTTTGACCTTCTTTGATCAGCAGTTTTGGCAAGGCAATCCATCATGGTGCTCTTACTGTCAGAAGAGGTGCCTGGCTGCAGCTGTGTGTCACTGGCTAAGAGGGGCTGCTTAAAGGCAATCATGTCAACCTCCACGCGACTGCTCAGACTCCCAGATTGAAGGAGGACTTGACAGGGCCAGAAGAGTCAGCTGAAGACACTGGAGGGCTGTGTCTGATTGCTCCGTGGCCACAAAGTGACGGCTGATTTCATCCGCGGCGAACAACCGACTGAATAAACTCAAAAACGGTGGAAATTCAACAAACGAAATAGCCCGACCTCTGTGCAAAACCGCGATGGCGTCATACAGCATGAGTAAGGATTGGGCTCTGTTTGAGCTAAAATTCTGTTTTTAATTGAAAATCGCTTTAAAACTACATAAATCACATTTCCATTCATGACAAAAATCCATTACCAGTGATCTAAAGCTGCTCTGTTTAACATTACAAAAAGACAGGATATGAACAATTTTTCAAGTCTGACCTTCAAAATATGCTTCTGCCTTCAGGACATTGTCTAGACAGACAGATTGAATACTCTTTAAACAGAACCACTGGCTGACGATGGTGTACTGCTGAGCCATGACTTTAACATAAACTTTGCAATTAGAAGAAATGGGAAATTATTTTTTAGGCGAAGGTTTCAGGGTGAGCTGACCTGAGACACAAACACGCCAAAGACAACAAAACCCAGGGGGAGTAAAATATATTTACAAGCTCAGGAATATCTGCTGGATGAGGGCAGAAAATGACATGGTTGTATAGCGCTGATGTATACATTATTCTGAGGAAAAAAAGCCTGGGTTCATGTGCATAAAGACCTCCAGGCAAGGCGGTTAGGTCGCCTTGAACAAAATATCGCGTGTCAGATAGTAGAGAATGTAGATACATCGTGGTGTAAATAAGGCGAGCTGTGAGTGATGCACCACCTCCACTGCCAATGATTTCCTGATAGCTAGCGTATTCCCCGTCACCGACTCTGAGAGCATTAATGGCAAAAAAAACAGGCCTGACTTTCCAGACAAAGGAGCTGAGTGACGGCCTGCTGACTGCAGCTCCGAGTGTGCAATAACATGATGTGAAAGGACATTGTCAGGAGCAGGAGGAGACGGGCCCAGATTGTACATAGTGACAGAAAACAGAGATGAGGACAGAGATACTGGTGCCATATTAGTGGCCAGCATATTCAAACACCATCCTTGAGTCTAAGCAAACTTGACATCACCTCCAATGGCTTCAAAGTGTTCGCTCCCCTCCACCACCACCACCTGCCCCCCCACCTTTCTCTCTGTCTGCAGCCAGCTTTCCCCCTCTGATGTGTCTCCAGACTCTTGCTCTCGCTCTTATGTAGAGAGTTACCAGCAGGCCTGTTCTGTCAGGACGGGAGGATAGGGGCGCCGCGGCCCGCGGATACCCTCAGTCAATCTACATTTGGTCACCGCGCCGGGAAGTGTGCTCATTTTTTCCGATATCTGAGCTACTTGAGGTGATCCGAACACTGAAGTGTGAGGAGCTGTCACCTTGCATAAAGCTCTGCGCCAGTGGACGATGTGTGGCTCCTGATATGCTAAGAGTAAGGGGGGGGGGGAGATTGCTCTAACCTGATAGGCTGCGGGGGACACCGGGGACCCTATAAGAGAGACGGGGGAATGTATTCCGCTCTGTCCGCCTGGGGACTAGAGGTCGGCGGGAAAGGAAAGAAAGGAGGCAGCTCATCACAAGGACCCCCTGCAGACTCTGGATAAATTTATGCCGTTATGGGGGCAAATGTGGGGGACGTGTATCAAAACATCAACAGAGAGGAGCACCGACTATCATCACATCACTTAGATGAGAAAAAAGAGCACAGTTAAAGCCTACACAAGATGATTATTAACTTGTTAAAGGTGCATTTTGTAGTTTTGGGGAAGAAGAGAATTGACTTCATTGACTGATCATTTTAGTGCTTAAACAAACTGAATAAACAAACAGACTTTAAAAGACAACACAGTTTGTTTTATATTTGGCGGACCCTGCCACTTCTCTACAGTAGTTTCAAACAGTGTTCTGGGGACCTTTTTTTCTTGATTGTTCAGTTATTCCAAAAAAAATAAAAAAATATGTCTGAGTTTGTATTATTTCCTCATTAATATTGTAAATTTTAAAATTCTGATTGTAAATTTGACTGACTGGAGCTGTTTGTTTGAGTGTTTTTGCTGGAAGGTGTGCTGTAAGGCGGCCCGGTGGCAGTGGCCGACACCGCTGTTTGCACTCTACAGGCCATTAACAGTTCACCCCACCTTCTCCAGCAGGGCAGCAGCTGGGGGAAAAAAGAAGCATGCAGCAGCGGTGCAGGATCACACGGGCACGAAAAAAGGAAAAAAAAAAAAATACATGTCTAGAGGCAGGGAGGCTAGAGCACGCCCCGAGTAAAGTTGGCAGCTGTGCGGCTGTGTGTGATAAAGTGCAGCTCACCGTAAATACACTCTGGGGCTCCCTGCACAGCTGGCGACCGTAGGTTACAGTTCTGAAAGATGGAGTGCAGGAAAGGGATAGTGGGAGGACGAGATGGATGAGAGAAACGCAGAGCTTGCATCTACACATCATCTGTCTGAGGTGGAGAGGGGAGATCAGGGCCACGGTTATGAGAACAAGGAAGAGGAGAAGGGTAAGGCGACGTTATCGTGTCAGTGCGAGAGAGGAGAGGAACACACTCACCTGATATTCATGTGCATCTGTCGACAATTAAAGAGGCATTAGCATGGAAGCAATTTGGGCACTGTAGAGTATGTTGGTACAGGATAGCAAATAAAAACACTGTTCGTCTTTTGTGCACGTTGCAATCTTGCATTTTAATAAAAACCCTGTGCCAGTGATGGAATGTTACAAAGAACATTTAGTCAAATACTGTACCTAAGTACAATTGTAAGGTACTTACTCCGTTTTCTACAACTTCATAGTTCCACTCTACAACATTTGGGAGACAAGTCTTGAAAGTTTTACTCCACTACATTTATTTGATATTTTCTATCAAAGTAAAATTTAACACTATAGTTTTTACTTTTACTCAGTTCCGTCCTTTGGGTGCTTTTGCTATATTTTATTATGTTTTTACACAATAAACTTATCTGCAGGTCGAGCACATGTATTATTCAAAGGGAAGAAACAACAAAGATATTCAAAATACATCAAAAACAATGTCAGGAAGACAAAATCATAGTCACTTTAATGAATGTTTTTAAACCGCAATCCACTTATTAGGCTTTCGTGGGTCATTAATTAATTAATCATTGTAGTAATTTTTCAGCATAAAATGTCAAACACTGAATACACATTTGCTTCTTAATGTAAATAATTGCTGATCTTCTTTGTTATTTATGATATTAATGAAGACTTTTGGACAGTTTGAAGATGTCACTTTGGGTTTTGGGATTTGTGATGAGCCTTTTTCAAGTTCAAATTGACATTTTATTGACTAAATGATTAATCAATTAATCGTGAAAGTTATGATAACGAAAGTAATCTTTAGTTGCACACTTACACCTGATTGAGGTAAAATGCTGATTACGATTTCATTTTGTTTGACATATTTTATCCTATACAATAATAAACATCAGTATCCAGCCACAGTTTTAAAGTGTTTACTATAAATTAGTTTCTAAACAGTTGAAATATCCATAAATCTGTTTCAACAATAACAAAAGTCCGTAGATTGACATCATCATCAACATTTGATAAACTGCAATATAATGCCGACTTGTGTTTACATATAGTAAGAGATGTCAAGGCAAGATAAAATGCAAAGCTAAACTTACAAACATTTCGACATAACTAGGGCACGTAATACTTAATGAAATGTTCCTGTGGCCTGCTCAATATTTATATACAGTACATATTTCATCACGGATTACACAAAACAACCAATATGAGTGGACTGAAGTATTAGTTTAGACGATAAATCATTCATTTCCACTGTTGTTTCTGCTGATATCCTCCCGCTCCCAGAGGAAACATGGAGGCACAGCTGATAAAGTTATGCAGACATTTATTTTTCACTTCCAGTGATTTAGCGTGACTGTGCTTGTCACCATGATTTAGAGGAGGATGCAGTCTGCATTCTGTTTATTGTGACCAAACAAGTACAGCGCCTGCACGCTTTCAACTTCAGGGTTATTGATTAAAGTTTTAAATGCTTGCCGTATTACCCAGGGACTTTTGGGAGATTAATTTGCATCAACGTTCATTTGTAATTCATTAGGCATTGAGACAGCTCAACCACAAGGGCTCCGTCTTCAGAGGAAAGGCCATTTTTCATGGCGGAAGGCAAGCTAGACACTCAAAACAGTTACATACAATAGATTTCATGTTGTAAAGAGGATTCAGCACAAAAGTGAGGATGATTAGGTTTGAAGTTCAAAGAATCAAAGTTTTTTAATGACTTTTTATGGGATAAAAGTTGAACATCAGATCTATTCACTGTCAACATTAAAGAAAGCTAAACTTCCAAATATGCCCAAATTTAAATACTTTTTGTATATTAATTGTTAACCAAATGATCACGTGCAATGTGAAAGGTGTCACTCACAAAATCCTGCAGAGAATAATCACCAAATTCCAATTCTATATGGCTTTTCCACTCTTTTAGCTCATTGTTTTGTTTTTTACAGCACACAGACGAAGCTAGCAGCGACCTGGCGAGCACAGTCAAACATCTACCAGCTCAAGACATTATATTTTCCTCATGGAGACCAAAACAAAGCTACTGCGAAGACAGAGTGGATATTAGACTTAGCAGCAAAAAAACAAATACTACTACTGTACAACTTGTCCCGAAGAACTTCACATCACGGCTCCACGGCCCAATCACAACTGCACAGACAGAATAATATCACTAGCGCAATATGGCAGCACCATATCCGGGATGTTATAACTTTATTTTTGTAGGAAGTAGGAAGAAGTGGAGACGCATCGTACAATTTGATGTATCTATAAGTGGTTGGCTGTAAAAAATATACATAAAAACAAGGCGAGACAGAACTTCTGGGTTCTGTTGCACAAACCTCATTGAGAATTCTAGCAACATTAATGCAAATCAATACAAATCAAGCCTTAGAACAGAACTTGGTACAGTATGTTGTTCACTCTAGATGTCTAGAGAGTATTACAGTAACTATTAATACGGTTGTGTCATATTTTTAAGTATATTATTGTTTTTGGTGGCCTTCAACACCATTCCACTCCAGCCCTACATCACCGTGGTCTAAATGTGACCAGCCCGACAGAATGAGGTGAATCCATATTTCAACACCTCCACAGTCATGTTGAACATATGGCCTAGTTTGGTCTGGAGCAACAGCAGGACATAAAAATAGAGATGTTTTCTTAGACAGCAGAGATTCTAGCTGACAAAAGATGTAAAGAAGACTTCAGAAGAAAGTGATCATCACAATAGTGTCAACCATAGTGGATCTGTGGATTTATCTTTTTCTGTAAAACTGGTGAAAGAAAAGCTGAATAAGAGATTGACCTGAGTAACAGGGAACCAGTGGATCAGAGGCCTGAATATGAGGTCTTTGGCTCTCTATTACAGCAAGCGATAATTTATCAGGGCAACGTGTCTCTAACTCGGTGGTGTAGTTATTCTGGCTTCTATGCAAGTCATGAACTGAGCATAATTCATTCAAACTTTTTATTTTTTTTATTTTATATACTATTTTAATCCCAAATTGGGAAATTCTTTTTAAAATTGTTCATAACTCATAAATATCTTTAACCCACAACAAAGGAAATGGTAGTTGGATGTGAGAGCCTCAGCTGGGGAGATATCTCATGACTTGATTTCATGAAAAAATAACAAATTGCCATCTCGAGACAAAACAGGAAATAAGAAATCTGTCTGCGAACATGAGAACTGAGCTGGCTGTGTATGAAGGCATGTTGTGTCCTGGGGCTTTGGGTCAGCAGTCAATTAAATTATCACACTAAACTGAAAGACTTTTAAAATCCCCTTAGCGAATAATGGTTGTCAGACACTCTGTATCCTCCATGATGCTCTGTAAAAAAGGTTGCAGCAATGGGATTAGGGTTTGATCCTCAGCTACTGCTGTGCCCAGTCTAAAATGACTATCCTCTTATCTCAAGGCAACAGAGCTACATTATGTTATGTACCGACTTCGTCAAGATAGAATGGGTGTCATTGAAATTAATTTAATCTTCCTTAAATTAGCTTCTGACTATGAGCTCTCGCAGTCAGAATTTATGTCCTCCAGAATTCAATTTCCTCCGTGGTGTGATATGCTTTTATCAGTTGGTAAGTATTCGGTGGCCTCCAATAATGAGAGCTGTCACGGAGACCAGAAGCAGATAGTGTTTGATGGCGACCATCTTGCGACCACTGGAAGTGTCGCCCACATCTACAATCTGAAAAAAAATAAAGACTTGAGGGTTCCCAGACGTTACACAGCAGCCCTCGCTAAGGCAACAGCAATTTCAGAATCACATGCCGATCAATCTGGAACCACTTTAATCCAATTATTAGTCATTAGACTCTTGGAGTGTATCAGCGTTTGATTCATGGTTGCTGGTTTGAAAGAAAAGGGCATCTGATGTTGAACATGTGTTGAGTCACGACAGTGAGATAACAGCCTGGAAAGACGCCTTTCAACTCGTTCCCACACAGGCTCTCGCATAGAATTATACAATAAATCAATTAACTGATAAAGCTCTATTGGATGTTTACCAGATGTTTAACTTGTTAAAGTAATAGAGATCATTTAAAAAGATTGCCATCAAACTATAGTGGATTAGGCTCATGAAGAATTGACACCAGCCAAGGATTAGTCAGTTGATTGATTAATCAAAAAATCATGAATACCTACGACGTTTCAAGTCATTTATCAAGTCACAAGACTAGTTTTCAGCTGTGAGACTCGCTCAGTGTGGCTGCACAACAGCATGCATCACAAAATTAGTAGGTTAAATGTTTCCCACTGTCACCATCTCAGTTTAGCGTGTTGCATGCTGAGATGTGTTGAGTAGCGCAGGACTCAAAGTATAGATGAGGCTCATGGGAACGTCATCATCAGTTTTTCGGGTATCGGTAAAGGATACTAAAAGACAACACCAGAACACCCTCATCAGAAACTTTCATAGCCAAACTTTCACAGAGATGTGAAACCAGCTTATTACGACCTATATTTACATTTCTTGATAGCCAGCGACCTCCAGTGGTCTGAGGTGAATAGTCAGATCAAACAAGCACAGGACAGTATGGAGGTATGATTGTAACTGAAGTTACATAAGTAACATAGTTTGAGCCAAACCACAGTATTTTCCTGAAGCTAGCCAAGTAGTCTTCTTTCCTTAACTCAGCAATGAAGGTCATGACACTGCAACAGTCTGGCTGTATTGGGAATGGTGATATATATTGTTTTGAGAGTCACTCGCCCTATTCAGGTGTTCAGGTGTGAGGATATGTTGGTCTGGCAAAAGTATCTGCTGTCGTACCACCGGTTTACAGAGTAGCGTCTTTCTTCAGGCTGTGAGGCTCCTGAACTCCTGAATATAGCGACAGATACATAGTTCCTGCCTCTCTCATGTAGAGCTGCCACGATTCATCAATTAATGAATCAGCTGTCAACTATACAATTAATCTAAACCATTCTGATAATTGATTAATCGGTTTGAGTCGTTTTTGAAGAAAAAAAGTCATAATTATCTGATTGCAGCTTCTTAACTTTCTGATATATTTACTCCTCGATGAAATAAATAAAACATTGACATTTTATATAGACCAAACAACTATAAAGAAATGATCTTCAGTTGCAGCCCTACTACTGTGAACACCAGCAGCTTTTATCTGACTCTCACCACTGTGTATTCAAACTATATGATATCTTTCTGTTGTCAAGACTGCATAGTCAAACTGAAGAGTCACTTTGGTCTGTTGGATCTTGATGGACATTTGGCTTATTTATCTTGACATAATTTTAATGAAAAACAGTTTATTGAATAATGAAAAGGGGAGGATTAATAGATAATGAAATAAAGCTTCCCTAGCCATTAAACGCTGGAACGTTCTGAGAGAAGACTGAAAATCTTCTCCCGCCAAATATACCAAAATCCACTGCTTAAAAAGAAAATAACAGAGCGACTTCTACCTGACAATTTGACAGCGGAGACTGTTATGCATTTTGAAGCCATATAAGCTCTGCCGTGGGTTCCTTTCACCAGAAAAATCCCAAATGTCACTTCCTACCTGAGATGTTAGGTGCCCACCCGGCTGTCTGGTCCCCATTATTACTTTCATCTCGTCTCAACTCCTGATGCTTAATAAGCAAGTACCTGAGGGGTCCTGCCTCCGTCTCTAAACTCTGATTTGATGTGGCAAGGAGACAGAAAGCAGGGACGAGGGGGGACAGAAATAAAAGAACAAGGGATCAAAATAACTGTGCCTGGCTGGCTGAGTGGAGTGGGGCCCATCAACACCAATAACCGTTAGCTGCGAACACGTGTGTCACAGCGAGACAAGTGTCATATCACTCAGCCCACTGCTTCATTTGACTGGAACACATCAATCACTCAGGAGAATCCACACAGACGTGCTGAGATAGGCCTCACCTCTGGCTCCCTCATTACATTGCGTCAGTGTTAGTGAAACCTTGGCCTGTCAGGAATAAAAAGAGTCGCTCGTGTCCAGTTGTTTCTATCAGCAGCAGGGGCTAGAATGCATCAGCACATGGGAATCTCACAGCTATTACATACATGTCAATGTGTTAGGTGTTTTTAGCTGACCTCACCGCAAACCGAAATGCAAGGTGTCTGCATGGCTGCACACGTCGGTGCCTGTGCGCCTCAGTGCAAATTACTGATGACGAAGACGCGCGCAACAGTATGACAGGTTCAAGCTTTATGGCTGCAACAAATGATTGTTGTCACTGCTGATCACATTGTCCACTATTTCCTTTCCCTTTTTTTTGTTGATCCCGAATATTTCAAACAACATCCAAACCCAGAGAAATCCTAGTTTTATTCAAGCTATCGGTGTGTTTCATTTGGTCACCAAGTTCTGCTATACAATATCTGCTGTAAAATGTCTAAATATCTACAGAATTTGTCAATTAAATACAACATAAAGTGTTTTGCATTGGTACCTACTGAAGTTAGCATGCTAAGCAGCTAGCACCGGCCCGTCCTTTCTCATTTAACCACTCTGAGCTTCCAGCCTGGACCACTTACTGCACAGCTAGCTGAGCTAAAGAGTTAATGGCTACATTTAGCAGCAGTTAGTGGCAACTGTGGTGATCTGCGGCTTCCTATTTCTTTGGAGAATGAAGGTGATCATTCTTACTTGCTGCACCTTTAATGTATATTTAGACTGGGAATTAGACAAATATACTTTTGATTTTGACTTTTTATTTTCTGGTTTCTTGACTCCTCTAAGACAGTAAATTTAATATATTTGGCTTGTGGACAAAACAAGACATTTGAGGACGTATTCTTGGCCTTTGGGAAACACTGATCGACATTTTCGGTTGACTAACTGACTAACAAGCTCACTTTTCTGCCCGAGTTGTCATACATCTATGCCTATTGACATCCAAAATAATCAATGGGGCCACCATCATTAATATCACATCTACAACACTGAAGCCCTTTCATAATGAGACTGTTATTCAATACTACTAATAGATTATTTGAGAAAATAAACAGCTAATTAACTGACAATGAAAATAATCACATTTTCAGTCCATTGACAAATACATTTACTAACAAGCTCACGTTTCTGCATCAATGTCTATTGACATCCAGAATAATCAATGGGACTACTATCTTTAATATCACATCTATGACACTGCAGCTCTTTCATTATAAGATTGATTAGTCCAAACAACTAATCAATCAATCGTGGGAAAAAAAATCAACAAATTAATCAACGGTGAAAATACTAATTGACTAATAAATTGTTGGTGACAAGCTCACTTTTCTGCCCCAGTTGTCACACGTCCACACCTTTTGACATCCCAAATAATCAATGTCACCGCTGTCATTGATATCACATCCATTAACACTGCAGCTCCTTCATAATCAGACCCGTTATTTCAACCCAAAAATCTCCATGTACAGAGTGAAAATGAGTGTCCCCTCGGTGGCTGGCTTTAACGAAGGATTAAAGGCTTATTAACAAAGGTGTCCCTTGAAAGCCCGGCTCTCTACCCGGCCGCCGCCGAGCTGCGCCCAGCTGTGTATACAACTCCGACAGGTAGAATAATAATGGTTATACATCACTGCACCTGAGAGCCCAATCATCTAAATCTTTCCCCCTGCCGCAGCCTCCCAGACTCCATTACTTTATTGACACCCAATCCTAAGAAGGAGAGAAATATTGCACATGTAAGGTCACTTGGTTATGAAGACATATTATCATATTATCTGCATGAGGGTTGTAGGGCTCAGGCCTGACAAAGCTAATTATAATTGGACATGATACAGAGCTCAGAGCATATTACGTGCTTGGCTGCATGACAAAGTCGCAGCTGAGATATGAGGGGAGAGAGGAGAGGAGCATGAGCTGAAACTCAATGCGGAGAGGCTGTACAATAACAGCAGCGAGCTCTCTGATGATAATTTATGGATACATCCAGTATAAGCACCGGGCCCAACCTGTTCCTGCTTGTTTCACGAGGCACGGGATGGAGAGAGCCAGTTGTTCAAATACAAATTTCTTATGCACGCCGACTTGAAACAGCTCTAATGCCCAAATGTCACATTTCGTTAGCGACAACAAAAGTGGCCCCATGGCTTCTTATCTCCACTCCCAAGGTTATTTCAGCATCGGCAGACACAAACAACTGTTTCTGTTTTTCTTCTTAAATGACTAAAATCCTTGTGCTGCCTCCCTTCAAAGCAGCCATTTACCTCCGAACAGGGCTGCATTATTTTTTTTTTTTTTTAAAGCTGGCTCGCTCAAACTAGAACCAGTCATTGAAAAATCGAATCAGCCTCGCCAAAAAAACAGACAAAAAAATAACTGAGTCAAGTGATACAGTACATCTGTTCTCTGCAGCTTTATAATCTCATCACAGTGGTCGTGATCAGCCGCTGCGTCGAGTCGCTGCGATTTGCGAGCAGACCCAGAGGTCAGATGTTAACTTTGGTTTAATAGTGTCAGGCACAAAGATGTATTTTGTGGTGATTCATCGCTTCGGAAGGTCTATTAATATAATATGCCTTCACTTATTCTCATGAAAATTACTATTTTTACAATCAGTCTCAACTCTATTACTGTAGTACGGCACTCTTTAACTTCCCTCTTAAATAGCTGTCATCTCCGTACTAATGGAAATGTACTGAAACGGAAAAACTTGCGATAATTCCACAGAGCTAACTTTAAGTTAAATCTGCATAATGTATGACGTAGCTGTCAGTGATTTAGTTGCGTATCCTATATCTGCTGCACATCAAATGAGATGCATCTTGAAAAACATGTCTCCTATGTGCCCGGCGCCGGTGTATATAAGTGCTAAGGTTTTATGTGCCCATGTTTTTGAGATATCCACAATTTCTGCCATAATGTGAGTCAGACGGATTTCATTTTCAGTGCTCAAAGCTTCGAGAAATTTAATTTGAGCAACATTCGCCTGACTCTCTCTGGACAGTTTCCCATTTTTGGTATTTATTGGCAGAACATAATTCCTAATAAAAAAGAAACTGTTGACAGGGAGGTTTGTGGATTATCCAAAATGAACAGGACATGTTTTTTTGGAAGAAGACAGATTTGTTGACTTTTTTGTTGTGTTACACACTCCAAGAAATCCACAATTTTCCAAAAAACTGATTAAATATGTGACTTGAAAGAACAAGTGCTTTCCAAAACCAAAACAAATGTTATCTGTATCTCTTTATGACATGAAGTCTGTATGGTTACATTTGAGCAAATCAGGGGAGACAATGGGTTAGATTAGTTGCAGGCACAAAGGGTTTGTGGACACGTCGCAGTTTGACATGAAAATGACAAAATGAAAAGATGCTCACACTGAAAAAAAACAAAACTGACTGTCAGAAACGTAAATAAAATGTCCGTCTCTCATGTTAAAGTTTAATTTTTTTTTGATATCCCATCCATTCACAACACAATCACAAGAATAAATGTTCACATTTCTTTTGGATACATTTTCTGTTTTAAGTTGCACAATGCCGTGTTTATTATCTGGTTAAGTTTCGGTACAAAAGGCACTCCGTTAGGGATAGGAAAAGATCCTGTTTTGGCTTACAACTTACTTTTTAAACATGGCTGGAGAAGTCCTGAGGTCCCCTTAAAAATATCCAGTGGTTTCAAACTTACAAATGTTGAAACGCAGTCTCGAACGGTGCTCACTCTCTTGGCAGACATCCCCACCGCTCCACCACAGTCCCCCCTCCAACTCCTGATGTGACAGTCATAAACATGTGGTGGAACATGATATGACGAACTGTAGGGATATCAGTATATGTTATAAACATTCACTGCCAACATTTTGTCCTGTTGACTGGGCGGTCATCCAGTTGCAGTTGTTGTTACATGCTTGATTTTTATAAAGCAATATTTGATGATAGGAAGACATGGGTCGTTCCCTTTGTACGTGTCATAGGCTGCATACCATATTGACATTTTCATAAAACGTGTCAAATTGGGTTCACATTACATGTTTATGGCCTGACTTTCATATCGGGAGGTGGAGGAGATGGTGGCGCCACTGGATATCTTTAAGGAGACTCCAGCCATGTTTGTGGCGAACAAAACAGGTATTTTCAAGCCAGAACATGATCGTTTCTCAACCCTAGCCAAATAAAAATGTATATATGTACATTAATAAAACAGTAATAATAAGTTTAAAAGACTAGTTAGGTTAGTAATGTTTGATCAACTTTAGTCAATTACCGTGGCCACTAAAGCCTGAGCAGCGGGATTCTCAAAAAACCTGGTTAAATAAAACTCTCAGCATAGCCCAACATCTTGAGTCATAACCATCTTTAACAATGTGTTTGTTTTTGTAATTTGGGTGTACGGACCCTTCAAAGCAACAAAGAAACCTTTTCATGCCGTCTCTATCGTGAAGAAAGCAGCTCTATTATCTTGACACAAAGAAGGGAGACTGTAAACTCTTACATACGTATATATGAGCGCTGGTGGCCAGGCGCTGGGAAACATCAACTGAAAGTTTGTTGGGCTTAGCTTAATTAGGACAAAGTATCAGGATAACACACAGTGTATTCAAACCCTAATCCAGTGCATGTGTTTCTTCTTAAAAAATAAAAATGTCTACAGCGCTGTCATTGGCCTAACTTTTAAAACACACTCGCTCCCTCTCCTCTTTCCTCGTTGCAAAAGATACTCAAAACATCTGGAAGTCCATCTGCCAATAAATCTCCCTGATAAACCATGGTGCTTCAGAAATCCGAGGAAAATAATGAGTGGTGCAACATCTTGGCACGACTAAAAACATACTTGAAATACAAGACTACATCTCAGATGCTGAGCTCTGAGACCACAAATCACAAAGGCTCAGTGTATTAGGAATTTATTTCAAAGCACATCATGTCACACACACATTTGCGACTGTATATCTTTCCAGATACTGGCGAGGGCTGCTGGAAGTCTGGTAACGCTCATAGGTGGACCAGAGTGCACTGCAGCATCACGCGTTGATTGTGCATGCCCAGTAATTTGTTAATAAATGACACATTTGTTTCTGTGTCGGTTGTTTTTTTCCCTTGTCGAGTGCTCTCATGGCGAAGAAAAAATAAGCTATAGATCATTTTTTCCTGACTGGAGATTTTTCAATATGTGAAATTAATCAAGAATGAGCAGGTAACAGAAATCTGCCTTTAAATCACTGTGCGTTCCAGCCGTTGCTGTTTGAGCATCACGTTTTTGTGCTTTGAACAATTACATTTAATTAACAACCATTAGGCCCGGTGTTTCTGTTTGGAAACTCCCCCCGCCAGCCATCCAGCTCTGTCATCTGGTTTCAGAAACTCGCCATGACAGGCCATTTTTCATGATTTCTCTTACATTGGAAAAACACCAGTGTTTTAATTAAGAGGCCTGAATGTCCAGATGCTTAGCTATTTTTCTTTTTTTTTTGTGAATGATTACTGATGCGAAAGCCAGGAGCAAAGCAGCCAAACATCGATGAAGGCGAGGAGGTTGCAAAGTGAGAATTCTCCCGTGTGTGGTGGAAAATTGACGTTTTTAAGGCTGTTTGAAGCGGTGACAGCACTGTTTGTGCCATTAAGAGCTCTCCGCCTCTCTCACAGCACACAGTTGTCTTGATTCTGCTAAAATACTCAGAAAGTCATAATTATGAGATAGAAAATGACAATAATCATTTTCAGAAGCAAAAATTATGAGATTAAAGTTGTAATGAGATAAACAGTCAAAATTATGAGATTTAAAGTCATGATTATGAAATAAAAGTCAAAATTATTAAATAAAATTCATATTTATGAGATTTTTTAAATTATGAGTGAAAAAGTCACAATGAGATACAAAAGTCAACATTCATCTCATGATTTTGACTTTTTCTCATAATTTCGACTTCAATCTCATAACTACTGTTTCGCTCGTAGTTTTAACTGCTTATCTCAAATATATGAATTTGATTTCATCATTTTGACTCATAATATTAATTTATATCACATAATTTTGACTTTTTGTCTCATCATTTTGACACATTTTGTTTTGTTTGTTTTCATCAGTTTTTTCTTTAAATGGCAGAAAACGGGACTTCCATACTTGAGGCTATTCAATGTCTGCATGCACAGGACTCGTCTGGCATCAAATAAATCTGGACAGAATGTTGTGAGCACAGGGTCAGACGAGGGTCAGGAAGCAGCTGAGTAACCTGTGTGAGTTTGTGCTGCTATGTGAGGACAATCCAACAGGTGGCATGAGACTCCTGCCCTGCTCCTTCATTTTCTTTGTTCAGCAGAAGAAGGAGAAACAGCTGGGACTGAGGCTTTGTTGTGTTGTTAGGTTTCTTAATTCACAACAAGACAAAAACTGAAGTGGATAATGCGAGAGGAGCTACATATGTGACTCAGTTGGTATACTGTCTTCTAAAATGAGTCCTTGAGTCAATTTCTATAATATTCTTCTTCGTCACAATAGTTTTTTCTTCTTTGTGCATTAGTGCAAAGAATATTATATTATACCAATATTAGCCGCTCAAGAATGTTAACAATTTTCTGCCTACTTATTTCAATATCCTCTTTGCACAAGGCTTTCATTTCCTTAGGTACACTGTTAAAAGGCAGCTCCAGCCTGCCCTGACTAATTTCCTCTCAGCCTCACAGATCACAGGCCTTTCCCACCCAGTGCTCCCTTTGCTCCCACAAAGACCCCTCGTAATCCTGCTGCTTGTCCACAATTAATC
>OMLP01015281.1:0-38802 GCA_900302685.1 Spondyliosoma cantharus | reverse complement strand
AGCTGTTAGCAATGCTAACTTTCAAACCGACGTACTCAATACTCTGTGGGCTGTCCATCATTGCTCCGTTGGTCCGCCCTCCACAACAACCTCGGGGATATTCACCTCCTGGCTCCTTTGTTGCTCTCCTCTGCTGCTGTGGTCTCTGATGTTGGATGGTTGCTGCTCCGCCGTTGCTGGCGGGGTCTTCAGGTGTTCAGCGCAGGAGCTCCTGGACCTCTGCTGTCTTGGTCTCCTGCGTCGCCCCCACTGTGTGCACGGGGCCTCCAGACGCAAGTTTGATACGGATGGTGCTAGTCCCTCCGTGCGGACTGACAGGCACTCCATTTATTCTTTGTAATGTTTACTCCTTATATATATGTTGATATATAGTCGCACCTGACTATAAGTCGTAGGACTAGCCAAACTATGAAAAAAGGTGGGACTTATAGTCCGGAAAATATGGTAGTTTAGCTCAGCATGAAAACTGGAGGCAGGGTGAAACAGCTAGACTGGCTCCGTATGGGTTAAACAAATTCGATATATCTTGTAAAAAAAGTCAAATATAGAATTGTTTTTTGTGTTGTTTTTGAGCGTGCTAGCTGCTTTCCCCTACTTCCTGTTCCTGCTACTTATGGTAGCTATATATCAGGAAAATCAACCATGTACTCTTTCCAGAAAGAAAACAAAAACAATGAGACTAAAAGCAGCGAAAAGAAGCAAGAGCTGCACAGTTGGTGTTGACTTGCCTGCTAGCTGTTTCCCGCTACTTCTTGTCTGTATGCTAAGCTAGGTCAAGCGACTTATGGTAGCTATATATCGGCAAAGTCAATAAAACAAAAACAATGAGACTAAAGGCGGTTAAAAGAAGCAAAGAGCTGCACAGGTGGTGTTGATTCGCAATGGGTGCAGTACAAAGATTAATTTGATGAAATGTCTGTATCAACAATATGTTCAGTGGCATTCTGATTTAATTTAGTGCATGAAAGCTAACCGCCGATTTTACAACTGATATGACCTTCTATAAACAAGCCTGTGTTTCATGTCTTTGTCACCTGCCACCTAAATCCAGACACACAACCAGAACAACCTCACATGGCCTCTCAGGCTCACCACACACACACACACACACGCACGCACGCACGCAAGCACACACACGCAGCCACACAGAGTCAAGGTGTGGGCAGACAGAACGGGTGTGGAGAGCTCCGAGCCAGACAAGGCAGCTCGTCTTGCTCGCAGAGAGAAACAACTATCAGTAGGATCACTCCACTTCACTCCACATGCTGGAGTCTAAACAAGTCTCTGTTTTCATTTCCATAAAGCCGCGCTCTGTCTTTTGTTCTGACGGAGATAAGATGTATAAATTATGAGCAGCTGACAAAGTATACTGGGACGCCTCGGGCAGCTCATCAGTCATGCTCGGCCTGTCAGCAGGTAACTGATGGGGGCCCTACAGGCACAAAGCCCCCTTTTAAGCGAAGGAGGGGGAGGCAGAGGAATTAAAGCTGTTGTTGGAGTCCTGAGCACAACAGCTGACTCATATTTAACAGTCTCTTTAAAGGAGTGAGGCAGACGCCAAAAGCTTCAAGCTTCAGAGTGTGTTTTGTGGCCCTCTCTTCAGGAGTGTATGTCTTGCCGTTGTGCTCTGTCGGCATTGTACAATGGCCGTCAAGCAGGAGGTAGGGCACACAGAGAAAGTCATCATGAGAGACCACCCAAGAGGAGGCGGCGAGGGGTCTCTGCTTAAAAAGCTGTACGACTGTGATAATCTTCAGCTTAATCAAAACAACCGAACACATATAATCCTCTCCATGTATCTGCAGAGAACTCCTTGACATTGTACCCCGTTTCGATGATGGATCATTGAGTTTCATTATGGTACTAGAGCCTGTAACCTGTAAAAGAAGAGGATCTGATTTACTGGCGCCTTTATGCACTGTGTGTATTTGAGAGATAATCGTAATGAGACAGTGTACTGGGGTAAAGATGACAGGTAAGAATTGATGTGTCTTCCTGCACCCATGTGGGTGGGAATGAGTTGGCTTTCTTTCAGTCGGCACAGCAGCTCTTATCTCCCCCGGTCACTGTCGCTTTCGGTCTTGTGGACTCTAATCTAACTAGGTGGATGTGCCGAACATAACACAAGAGAGAAAGTCAACTTTCTGTCCAGCACAGCCAGTAGGATAACAACAAAGGTGCTGGTCTGTGCCCAGTGTGAGGGCCGATTAGAGCTGCCGCTGAGCCATTTTTTACAGTATTTTGTGTGTGTAGGTATTATGTTGCAAGAGGCTGAATATTTAGGGGCGTAGTTTGGCTTTGAGGCTTTATTTAGCTGAAGAATAAATAACATTCCTGTGTTCCGCAGCTATAGGACACAAAGCAATATGGCAAAAAAAGGGGCATTGAGTTCGGACAGTTTATGACCCCTCATCATATTTCTGCAAACCAATCTCCACTGCTCTCTGACGTCTGGAAGGACATAAAGTATCACACCTTCATTTGGGTCAGACAGGTACTTTACTGTATCAAATGATTGGGAGTATAAAATTCTCTGAATAGAGTCTTGACACCAGGAAGGGAAAGACACGACTGCTGCTCGAGAGATGTAAAATAATACAGCTTATCTCTGATGCCCAGGAGGAAGAGATATGTCCACCGTTGCCAAATAACGACATATTTCCATATGAGTCACTCGACATGACTGTTAAAGCTTAAAAACATCTCTTGTTCTACTCAGAGCTGAAATAAAAATAACCAAATATTCATGAGAAGTCTGAAAAAACAGTGCAGGAATTTGTAATTGCAGAAATTAATGCAAGATCAACCAGAGCCCGAATCTTTGTGCGAGAAGTCGTTTTCTGATTTCACCAATTCTCTCAGTTTTATTCATAAAACTAATTAAATTCGGAACCACATTTGCAAGCCAAGTTCAAATAAAAGTCAAGCCTTGATCTCAGCAAAACACACAGTGAAGACTTTGTTTCCCTCAAGCTTGTGTTCTTAGGCAGCTCTTGTACATTATTACAGTATCAGAAGTTAATAAAATGGTTTATGGAGATGGCTATCAGTGCTACACAGCATGGTAGGAGCTTTTGACCGCTAGTACCGGCTGTTTTGTATGTTATTGTGCACGCGGATGAGGAGCGCGGGTGATGCAGTTCCATTCCTGCTGTTTTTTTCTCACTATTCCACTGATCTACAAGTGTCAAGTGCCAAGATACTGTATGTAGCAACACACAAAGGCAGTGAAGAAGAAGACTGCTAGCAGGCTAACAAGGATGAAAACAAAATAGTGATTGCCAATATTTTAAGGTCATATTAAAAGCTAGCTAGCGTGAGCAACAGTAATGTTAGCTAGGTTTAGGAACATTAATGTTAGCAAGCAGGCATTAGCAAAGTTAACTAGCTAGCGTTGGCAACATTGATGTTACCTAGTGTTTGCAACAGCAATGTTTGCTAGCTAGCATTAGCATCGTCAACTTTCGATAGCTAGTATTATTAACACACTAGCTTGCGTTAGCAATGTTATGGTGCAACAAACTGGCAACTACTTGAGGCTGCAGAGGATTTGAACAGCACAGTTGTGACATGAATGCAATGAAAGAAGGGAGATATGATGTCACAATTAATGGCTGAATGTCATCAAAAACAACTTTAAGAAATCAGCTTTGCAAATGTTTTATGAGAAAACACGGATACGCATGCTGGTGTGTAATACTGAATGTAAGAAAAAGCCCACAATGCACCCTTAATGTTTGGGGATAATTTTAGGCCAAAATAATCAATATAATCACACCTCTTATCAATAACATGACCAATACCTCTGATGAATGTGGGATTCTTAAATTCACGGCGCTGATACTTTTGGATGATCTTCTCAGCTAAAATATAACTACAAAGACCTACAGAGACACCTGACCTCTCCACTGACCAGAATATGACCCCAGGAAGAGGAGCACCTGGAGGCCAACGCGGCATCTGTGTCTACACGTGAGATGTTTTGGTGCGTACACATCTGTGAATCTGAGGTCATCCAAGTCAACAGGCCAAATAAGTTATAAAGGAAAGAGACAGATGGCAGATGGGAAACCTCCAATAACAAAGGACTTCAATATAAATGGTCAATACGTCAATCTGAAAGGGCTAATTATAACTCACGGGCTGATCTTGATCGATCGCTCCAGAGCACAATTACCAACCTGTCCACATTAAACTGATGTATGAGTGTTTTAGGTGTTACAGCTCCTGAAAGTTTAATGCTTTTTCTCATTAAAGCACTGTTAGTACTGTATGGTGAATGTCCTTTGTAGGGCTGATTTAAAGGTGACATTCTGAGGCAGAAAAACACATTAAAAAGTGAAAGTGAAGCACTTCGACTATGACAAAAACCTGCTCACTGTAGTTTCAAACACTGCAGAGACTAGGGGCCATTTGTGCCCTTTAATCACAAAAGGTGAAAACAGTGTGACAAATACAGCAGAATCTTCTCAAGACACGATGGCATCGTTAGAACAACCTTCTAGAAGGATATGTCACCTCTAGCTGCTTAACTTTGCATCACAATGTGTTGAAATTGACCTTTAATCAATACTGAGGACAGTTTACAGTCATTGTTCTTCATATCAAACTGACACATGCATGAGAAAGTTAATTTTTGCTTTATTATACAGTGAGGCTATTGATTGGTTGGGTTGTGGAGTTCTGCAGGTAAATTCAAATTTCTAAACTGGGTTTCCTGAATTATAATAGGATTGAAGGGCATAATGGAAGAACGTATTGATCCCTTTTGAAGCTATGAATTAAGAGTATCGAATTGTAAGAATAGAACATGTAAGTGATAAGACACAACAAGGTGTACTGACAATAGTGGGTGAAGTGAAGAATGCCACAATGGCACATCTGCAAGCCAAACAGAAATTGTAAATTACGATGGCAATTGCAAAACAAATTGCCAGAATCAATGTTAACTAAGTACATTTCTGCAAACCACAAATAACTTTAGGGAGGTAATCTTGCTATCTTGCTGTCTATTGCTGCTGGCCTGTCAGGGTTTACCCAACAAAATGTATTGCATGCCTACAATCACAATGACAGATAAAGTGTCTTATGTCTTGAATTTTTAATTTTCCCAACCCATGTGCTTTATTTAGCAGGAGAGCTAGTCAATCATTCTATTTTTTCCCTGATGCTACATTGTGAACAACAAATCAACGGGAGGACAGCTAGTTAGCTGTTAGCAACCAGTGGGCAGGAGAGCCCACTGTGTGTTTGGCTAACTGAGCTAACAGCTAGCAGAAATAAAAGCTGACAGGTAAAGGAGCTATAGCTACACACAACAGTAAAGGTTAAACAGTTGTCAAAACTGCAGTTTAATGTGAAAACACAGCCGCCTACTGCAGCCACCAGCTAATGGAGCAAATAGAGCTAGCAACAAACAAGCTAATGATGCTGACAGCTAACAGAGCTTTTTGCAGCTAAAGCTAATCGAGCCTTTACCACAGCCATGTCAAATCAAAAAACAGTTTTTTGGAGTGTTTTTTATCTGCAAGTTTGGTCCCTATGCTATGTATGAAAATAATTCACAGTCAATTTTCCACAAACTCCACACCATCACAGTATTATATTGCTTCAACAAAATTAAATTACCTATACTGGGATAGATTTTATGTAAATTGCCCATACCTCTGAAGTGTTTGTACAGAGAAAGAGAGAGTGAGAGTGAGAAAGGCCAGATGGGAACTGCTATGGAAACAGAGAGGGAAAGCAAACGAGTGTGCTTGTGTGAGTTCGTACCAAAGCACCCACTCTATCTATTCACATCCAGCCCAAAAGAGTTGTCTCAGTAACAACAATAGTGGGTAACATGATCTTTCATTACACATTGTGTAAACAGTGTAACCTATCAGTGCTGTCAATCAACATGATTGATTGTGGCCTGTCACAGGAGAAGAGTGACACGTCAGGAAAAAAACTTTTTTCTCACAAAGCGCGGTGCATTCAGGCTGCCACAGAAAGTGGTGATTAATGTGTTCTCACTGGGTAATCCCACACCCCTGGCTAATGAAGGAGGAATCTATCATCCGCACTGCGGTGGCAGATGTCGCGAGGACAGCAATCCAAGTGCCTGGGAACAATTTACTTTCTCTTCTCTAATTGTTCCTGAAAAGTGTGACAGGTTTGGAGGGAAGCACTCGAGTCGACAGCTCCTCGGGGCAGACACAACAATGTACAACGACCGCCACTTCAACACACAAACCAACCGCGCTCCACCTGAAAGTATCACTTACTGCGAACTGGAAACACTCAAAGATAAGGAAAGCCCTTCAGAAGATTTTCTACAGCTACAGTGCATTATTATTCCTGCTTGAAATGGTCTGAAAGGTTGTGAAAAGAGACGGCTGCTAAAATAAACAATGCATGTACTGTATTTCATTGTATAAAGTAACCTTAAAACTGCTCCATGTTAACAAGTGAAAGTGCACAGAGTTCACAAACAACTCACCCGTGCTTCATTAAGCTGGCTACACATTATAATCACGAGCAAAGCGAGAAATTAAACAGCAATTAGAGAAAAGGGGTTGAAGCTAAGGGATCATCATTCATGTCCCTAAAGAACACCACGTCTTACAAAACAGCCAGTGGTGCAACATCAGCCTGGGGAAAAACAGCTTTGGATTTACTGTTGTTTGTTAAGCTGTTGTTTCCATTGGATATTTGACTTTTTATGATTTATATATCAGGCAACGGAGAAAAAGCAGACAAGCATTTCAACAGCTTCTCTCGCCACGTCGTTTAGAACGCTCATTAAAAAACTGTGTTGGGTAGACTAGCACGTCTTTTATGTTTGGGAACATAAGCTGCTATTAGCACAAAAGGGGGAAAGCCGCAAAGTCCAAATGTGTCACAGCTGTCTGTCCTCACATCATTTAATTTAATCTGGTTTCATGCCTGTTCACATTACGAGCCTGATAAAACAGCAACACTCTCAAACATCTGCTTGCTGGTGGAGCCTGTTGATTAATAATTCAGCTGGAGGTCAGATGGCACTCGGCTCACACAGCCTCACACCCGAGCTAATAAATCAATTTCTGCAGCAATTATGAGTAATCGCATGTGCTTTAAAGTTTAACAGTTGGCTTTACGAGGTGCAGTTTTGTGTGAATTACGTGAACAAGCTGAGGCATCGCACTAATTGCACTTGTTTTTGTGAATGTTGACCTAATGGTGACCTCAACATACGCAGTACAGTGAACCCCCTCCGGCACTTTAGGTTACAACATGTGGAGCTGGAGAGATTAAAGGGCTCAAGCTGCGGTGTGGATCTGAACTTTCATACACCCAATATGGTGGAAAACACCATATCACCAACCAATCCATCAGATATTCTGCTGACTTGATGAAAAAGATTTAATATGTGCTGATGTTCTGTCGTACATGTGTTTGGGGCGTGCTACAGAAGGAGCTCATTGATGGACAGTGGTCAGTGTATATTGGGTAATGGCCGGAAAAAAATTTCAAGGACTGTGAACACTTTTATCAGTTTTATATTATACTTACCATATCAGTTTGCATTAGATATGTTTTAAACATGAACTTAGTCTCCATGATGTCACCAACAGTTTCTAATGAGCCATTGTGAAGCTCAGGGTGGTGGCTCTGTGGCGCCATCTTGACAGTGGGGCAGTTAGGACAAATTTCAGGAAATAAATCGATTAGTAAAATAATTTATATAATTGGAATGCTGAAATTACTATTCAAACGTGTATTTGTGATCAATGTGCTGGCTAACCTATAGCATTTTATTCTGAGGGTAAAGTGAAAAAAAATTTTAAAAGTGGGTTTTCAATGACATTAGCTAGGTAGTTAACGTAACACTATATTAACAGAAGGTTTTATTTACAGATAACAGAAAAATGACAATGGCTAGGGTGTCAGGTCTGGTAAACAAAGTTAACTGAATCACCACCTAGCTGTCCCTCAAAGCAACCACACCCTTAATAATGTAACTTTAAGCCTAAATACAACTTAAACAAGTGACTTATATAAAAACAGCACAGTTGTCATTGGCAGGAAATTAGCTAGACATGTAGACATGTTTTTCTGTGCTGTAAAGTTGGGCATTTAAATATGTGGGCTCTATGGGGATTGAGCCATCCTTGAGTGGTCATTGGTGGAGTTGCATTTTATGGTAATTAATTTGGCGGCATTTTTCAGCCCTGGAAGTTGCTGCAGGAAGTCCATTCTTTAAATGAACTCCATTCACCCATCTGACTGTAAATTACGCTACAGGGCAATGTAGAGTTACCTAATGATCTGACCAACATGTGTTTGGACTGTGTGGGAAAGCAAACTATCAAGTAAATGTTGGTAGAAATCCATTTAATACTGGTAAAAAAAAAAACATTACAAAAACAGTTAAGTTTGCTTCTTCAGCTACTCTAAATTTACAGTAATACTGGTAAGTGCCACTCGCGACGGTCTCATCCAGTGGTGATATAATGGCAGATTACTTCATGAAATGTAACATTTTCCATTTCAGAAATTTCAGAATTTAACTTTCATCACAGTTCCCTGTGCAGCAAGAAACACATTTTATAGATTTCCCACCCTACAAAGACGAACAAAGACTTGAAACAAATGAGACAGCATGACTCTGTTCAAACTTGTGTATGAAATTTAGAGTGGGATTAAAGTTTTATGCACAGTAGTTGTATAACAGGAAGAAGCAGTTTAACCACAGCGAGCACAAAGCACGACAAAGATAAACAGTAAAGACAGCATAAGGATGATGATGTAGAGGCCTTTTGGCTGCGAACATGGCTAACACCCAGCTGTTATCATAACCAAAACAACTGGACGCACTGTCCTGATGATCTCATCGAGTCAGATAAACACCCGTGTTTAGATTAAGCATCAAAGAGCTGCCAGAGAAGACAGAGTACCTGGCAGAGGTGCTGAACTGAGGGCTTGTTGTTTGAACAGAGAGAGCAGATTGAGGTCAATAACTAACTTCAAATGGCTGAAAAATGCGCCTGCGGTGCTGGCAGGTGGTGCTCACAGCATTATAGGTCAGATAGAGCTGAAACGATGCCAATCCGAGACATGTGCTCTGATGTGAGTGTCATTTATATAACTGCCTAAACTTCGTGTCTCATGCTGAAGGTTTTCACAAATAATATCTGGCAGATCTGTTGATGATCTTTCACTACATCTTGTAACAGCGCAGCATAATACAGCGGCTTTAGGTCCATGTTATTGCTTCTGCCTCCTAACCTTGTCCAACCTCTCAAAACAAAATATAATTCCACAGGTTGAATTACTGTAGCTACCGTGGTTAAAAAACTACGGGGCTCTTAGGGATGTGTGCAGCAAAAACAGTGCATTCATAGGGGTAGGGTTGTGGCAGCAAGTTTGAATCCAGTTTCGAGTTGGTAAAACACCTGGCTTCATTAAGCTGAGTCAAACACATCTGTTATCTCCTCTTTTTTTAAGTCACTCATTGACATTTGTGGCTTTGAGTGAAATGTTTTGCCAGATATTTGATAGATTACGCTGAAATTCTGTAGAGACATTAATACTCCCTGCAGTGTAACTATTCATCATCATCCATCAACTCTTCAAAACTGACTCTAGAGGGACAGAGAAGCATCACAGTTTGAAGCTTAAGGCCACTGACCAAGCTACTGTATTTAAAGAGTTGTGAGTGACTACTACAGCTAATCACAACTTGTTAGCATGCAAAAACACTGAGCTAAGACGGTGACCTAACCCTAACCCTGCTAAACATCAGCATGTTAACATTTGCACTGAGAGCGTGTTATCATGCTGACGTTGGTATCACTGCAACCTCACAGAGCTGTTTGCGCGGCTGAATACTGAGAGGTGTCATTAGAGCAATGCGAATGCAATTATAGCATAATTAAATGAATCACAATATTCTGCTTTATCTTTGACCACGGCTGTCTGTAACTGATGATTTAAGACAGACACATGCTAACTTAAAATACCCCAAAGTGATGAGTAAATGAAAATGCATTGAGACATTTATTTAGCATCTTAACATTCTTCCCAACTGACTTTTGGAAGCAGCGAGGACCAAATCACTCTAATAGGAAACATTAGTCAGGACAAAGTCAAAGAATGCCACAGGGCAGACAAGCAAAAGACTTGACCCTTGAGTCAGATTTGACAAATTGTCATAACAATAAATGTGCACGTTTCAAACAAGCACTTCAGAAAGACAATCCAATGAACAAACGAAGACACAGATCTGAGTTCTCTCAGAGGTGCCCTGAAGCATCTATAATGACCGATGAAAGACAAAATGGTAATGTAAATCAATCAAATCATACGTTTCTTTGAGCGGAGCAGTGGTCCTCCTCATACAAGGTCAACCCAAGGTAACGCGGCACGGCCTGAAACTACTTAAGCAATTACAAGCTCCATGTATGTGCTTTGTCTCTCCAATGTGAAAGACTGTCAAGTGGAAGAACGCTGTGCAGACTGGACGGATGCTGTCTACTTTGATGTAGGCTTATGCATATGAAATGAGGTCAGATCCTGGTCATTAAAAAGAACTCCTTTACTCGGGATATCACGCTACGAAAGGCAATTTCTTCAAAGGGGCTTTTACTTTGGAGATTTGTAAGGGATTATGACAGGAAGGCATGTATAAACAAAGCAATGTGAGAAGAAAAGTAAAATGGGTCAGATAATGCCCTCTGTCACAGTTATTACACATCTCAATTACTCAGGCCGATGAGAATGCTGGAAGTTACAGGGATCATTTGCCCGAGCAGGAACGAAAGGACCAGTCCCACAGCCGGTCTGCTCACATGTCATTTTGCATTTCTTTCGAAGATATTTGAACTCAGTTGATATGGTTTCCCCTTTGCTTGCAGTTTCTCCTCTGTTGAGGCTACAAACTGTATTAAGTGCAGGGGAATGTACAATGAGGGGAAACGAGCTGGAAACGAGCAAAATGAGCAAGTGTGATTATGCAAATTAACTGTCCAGACAGCTCACCACAAATCCAGGAAGATAAACTATAATATGCAATCCTACACCATTAACCCAAACCCAAAGTGCCTCTTATTTCACTGCAGCAACAACATTCATCTGAGTTCCATTTCTTGCAGGTTATCAGCTTATAAAATACTGTCACACATCAACTACCCAACAGTGTACTATATTACAGAGTGAATACACTATTCTTCTGGACTTTTAGTTTACATTCAAGAAGGCAGTGCTTTTAGTTCAGTGCTGCAACTAATAATTAAAGTAACATTATGTAAATGTTTTTACCTTGAACTAACAGCTTCAATATCATTTTGATGGCACAGTGTCTTGTAATAGCGATATCTCTGTCTCAGCCATCACTTGTCTCTGCACTGTGTAACTTCAGTGGGACGGGTAGATCACAGTGTAGCATACATGTTTACTTCAATATACAAGTTTTCAACACATAGCATTTTTATGACGTCATGAGTTTTGTTTGTAGTTGACAACTACATTGTTAAAGACCTGGGATTTGTATTTACGACAATGGTGCCAAATCGCACAAAAATGTCAACATATGGTTACTTTAATGGGAAAACTTCAATAACCATCATTAATAAATGATTCATTTATAGTTAATTCATATTTAGCTGATGTTATCTCACTGTGATAAAACACTGAAATGCTTTATAAATCATTTATTAAACAATTTTACTTATTGTCTCACTATTGACTACAGTGGGATGAGGGAGGAGGACTCCCTGTTTATAACATCGATGCTTGTCAACTATTGACATGAAGATGCTGACCACATTATCATCTCCATCAGGAGAAGGAGATAAACTTGTATTTCATTATGCAACTCTGTGTTTTATAATGACAAAAAAATTACCTTGTAATTGTAAAGGTAAAGTATTATGAACATCAGTTGCTTAATAGCTGTTATATACAGAATTTCATTATTTGTTAACACTGAAATAACTATAAATGTACAATCTATACATAATGGTTATTGTGATGTGTCACCTAATTCATGGCTTTTTAAAAAACAAAAATTATTAATTGAGTAATAATTTAGTCAATCATATGTCAAAGTAAGAAATAACAGTAAGTAACAGGAAGACATTAACATTGCAGTTTAAAAAAACAGATATTCAGTTTGTAATGATGTAAAACAACAAAATAGTTTATTGTTTATCAAGGAAGTTTTTGCTGATCAGCTTATAAAACAACTGACTAATTAAAGCACTAGAGATTATTCGTACGATTCAGTTTGATTCTTTTATTTAGGCGAAGGCTCTGAATGTTTCTCCCACTGAATGCAGAGCTATTAAAATCCACTTTTATTTATTTACTTTTATGTGTTTATGATAAACTATATCTCAGCACCATCTTACATGCATTGTGCATTGACTATAGGTTTATATTTGCTCTGGCCTAATTATGCCTGACCTGCCTCTGCCCAACCATTGTCAGCCCCTTGTCCATAACACAGAAACAATGGCCCATTCTTGTCCTAATGCGCGGCTATGTGACATATAATAAATATTGCATCAGAGGAGCGGGCGAAGCTGTCAGTCAGGAGATAATGCCTCTCGTCAGCATCAAACCAACCACAAACGTCTCCAAAGCAAATGATTCCTTTAAGGTATTCCTGTATGGTAAATGATTCATAGTGCCTTCATTGTTAAAAACAGCACTTAAGGGGGGGCGGTGACGGCTGGTTAAAGTAAATATAAGTCATGGTGAAGAAGCTTGCAGCATTATCCAGGGCTGTCTGAAAGCATATTAATGCCCAGGGTTGTTAATGGATATAAAAGGCTCAGAAGTGGTTTAGTTTGAACAGATCTGCTCTGGCACCCTTCAAAAACTTTGAACAGTCAATTAACATGACACGGTAAGTCATTCTATATTTTTTTAATGTCATTATTCCCTTTTCATGTATTTGCTGGTGCTGTCTCTCAAGCATCATAGCTTAGTAGGAATGTACTCTAGTAATTGCTTGAAGGGTAAGGCATGTTTTTTATGTTTTGCTTAAAATACAATCAATGGTTCAACATTTAATTTAACTTTTACATCACTATTCCAGACAGGAAATCAATACAGGAAATACATTTTAGAAGTACAACGCGCCTTAACTGCTGATTACACAGTTCCATAAAGTCAATAGCATCAGCTTTCATTAATGTTGCATGTGTATAAAACTATATGACACAATGTCAATTTTATATAACCGTCATGCTGCATGTAGTCATCTGTCATCAAAATAAAAAGGGGTATGAGTAAATAACTATGACAACAACAGCCTTGTGTTAGTGATTAAATGGTGACTTGAACAACACTGTGAACTCCAGACACATATATGGTTCAGCCCATAAGCCATTTCCTGCCATTCAAAAGTCACAAATCCTCTCAAAATGGTAGTCACGGACAAAAGGAGGGAGGTACAAGATAGGTTGAAAATTTGGCATGTTGTGAAAGCGACCGACTGCTTTGTCTGTGTTACTTTCCTCTCTGGGCCGAGGTTGTAAAGGTCCAAAACATTAGGGTGTTGACAAAATGATGGATGAAGCATGGTAAAGTGGTTAGCGATTGTAAAGGCTCTGAAAACTTCTTCCAAAGCACAAACAAATGACCACTTCACATTGTATCCATCACTGATACATTGTCCTAATTGGAAAATGAGACCCTTGGTATCTAAACACAAAACCACAGACACAATGTGCTGGAATACAAATTTATCTCGGCTAGGTTGCTTTGTTCACAATGAACCCTTTACCCAGGCAGCCCGAAAATGTCCAATGTTAAAAGATAAATTAATTAATAGGGTCAAACATACAGACCATAATCTACCCAACATTTTTTCTTGAAGCTTATCATTCTTATTTTCCAAATAGTTGAGTTAATTGGTATATAATTAGACATTTTTACTTCAGAATTTCAGACTTGCTTAAGCTAACATGCTCAACAACTGCTCCCACATTTAGCCAGTTAGCCTCTGTTAGCTAGAGACACAACAATGCTAACGCTATCCTGACTCAACAAACTAACAGCTTACTTTAAATAAACACAGACATGACATTATATTGTTATTTACCCTAACCAGGCTCCACTTGCTATCTAGCTAGCAAACTAAGTGGCTAAGCTAGGATGCTTTAAAGTGAATAGCTAAACAGCCAGTGTTATTTAGCGCCTGTAAGTTAGCGCAACTAAAGAAGATGAGATAGTTGTTTCTTGTTTTGGTTTTTTAACATTTCACAGAATATGGAATGTATAGAATGAAAAAGTTCACAAGGTTAACATTTACTAATTGAATGCTTATTTTTCGCATAGATGCTGACTAAAACTGCAAGCTCACAAGCTAACCTAGCTAAGTTAGCTGGTTGTTAGCATGTGCAGGCTTATTAAACTAAATAAAAAGGAGATTGGTGACTGTGTTAGTTTTTGATAGCCAATACTTAGTGCTGTTGCTCTAGCTAACAGGGGATAACCAAAGAGCTCTCAACAGAATAGGCTAGCGTAGAATAGATAAGTCAACTATGAATTAACCAGCTAATGCTTGCTGAAGTTACCCCTGATTTCTTTGCTTTGAATGATGAAATCTAAACTCACAAGCCAACCTAGCTTTGTAAACTGGCTAGGTTGGTAGCATGTGCGGCCATACAATTATTAGACAGTAAAAGTGATCAAAGTGATATTATGAAATCAAAGTGAACTGTTGAATGTCACAATTTGAAAATCATAATGTCTTAAAATAAAAAATAGTTTTAATAAATCTCTGTTATAAAGACGTCAAGCTTTAATCATTTCTTAAATGATTTCACAACATACATTGGTTAGTTCATATATTTTACACATTTTTGCCCATATTATTATTTACCTTATAATATCTCTTTTGTTTATTTAACATTGAACAATTTGGGACTAAGTGTGCAGATGGCATGGTAACCCTGAGCCCCAGCCAGTGATGTGTGTGTTTAGCAAATAATCTGAGAAAACCAGCAATAATATTCACATTGCAATTAATTGTTAATTTGTAATTATGTTGATGGTTCAAAACTGCTCACATGAGAGCTACATTTACTGTATATTATTGAGCCAATTCATCATACTTTACAATGCAATAAAGCAATCAGTGCCCTTGAAGAACATGTGGAAAAACTAATTAAGCATCTGATTGGCCGCATGTTGTGCACAGTGTTATAGTAACAGGAGCATTCAACATGCAAATGAATATGTACAAAAAACAGAAAACAGCTGTTTTTGTTTTCAGTTCAGGAGCTACAAATTTCTCAATAATCTCATAAACAGTGTCTGTAACACTAAAAGATGTACAGAGGAATAATAAATTCCTTGTGATCCTGCATAAGGATTCTTCAATCTCCACTAGAGGTCTCTGTCCCTCACCTCCTTCCCTCCATAGCATATCCCCATACAGACACATGTAAACACAGTCCTCCGCCTCAGTAAACACCAGTGAGGATGATACAGGAAAGTAGCCACCATGAAGTAAGGAGGCAACACGTTAAAGTCCTTTTTGGGGTGGAATTTAAAACGGCACCAGACCAAGCTGTGGAGTTGCACAGAAATAACTTTAATTAAAATATTTCTGAAGACCTCTGTAACTTTTGAAAAATCAAATTAACCCAGTGACCCAGAATCTAACACCCCAAACAAGCACGGTTCAAAACGAGTCAAAGATTTAGGCCTCACAGAAGAATGAACTACAAGCATCAGCAGAGGTGGGATGCCTGGCATGGCAGGGTATTCTTTACACACTGGCAGCATGAGCGATGTGGGTCACTTAGCGAGTGGCAAGGATTCAAAACAAAGAAAAGGCCCAAGCAATGGGGTCCACTGGATAAATTTGTCAATGTCTTGTGCCTTAAGGCACCCAGCCTCGCCTGACCCCAACCTCCATTCTCAAGATAAATACCTCTGTCACCATTCACCTTCAGTCCCTGGACACAAATTTAACTTGTCATCCATCATCCTTGTGCAGAGGTATAATTTCCCCCCCCTCCCAGTAATGAGTTTAAGACCTCCAAACAGGCCAGGGATGGGACCTCGTCACTGAACATGACAAAGCATTTTGGAATCCAGATTTAAAAAAAAAAATTCTGGTTATTATTTGTATAAAATGACTTGATCTCATACTCCCCACCAGAAAGCTTGCCAACAGGATAAATGATTGACTGTGACATTCATTGCAACTGTGGGTCCATACAAAGTTCAAGCCATGGAAGGTGTAAAGCTCCGGGTATTTGTTTCCCTCAAATGGCCGCGGCTGACAACCTTGTATGATAATGTGCCCACTGTACATCAACTTAATTGACACTTAAATCTGTCAGTAGCCTTACAAATGCCGACCTTCTTTGGGGAACAAATCCTTTTTAATGTGCATTCTTTGTGAGTGATTGTGCATGTGCGTGTGTGTGAGGGGGGATGGTTTCCATGGTGGGGGAGGGAGTGAGGATACAAATGAGATAAAGAGAGGAAGCTGTCAAGATAAACAGCATAAACACTAAAAAGAGAACTCTCCACAACCTCCACAGCAGCACAAGTCCAAGCAAAATATATTAATTTTCCTACAAATAAAGTTCTTTAAAAAAAGCAGCTGGCTGTACACACACTGAGAGGGAAAACTACATTGCTTCCAAATCCCTTTTCACCTGTCTGATTAGGATATTTTTGCCATGTAATGTTATTAGCAGCCTGGTTAAAATGGAGCCGCTGTGCACTGGGGGTTGGCTTATTAATTGTTGTTTTCGTGTCACCACTGCTGTGTGCACCCAGTGATTTAATCAGCTAAATTCACTGCCATGGGAGCGGCGGCCCGCGCCAGGTTTAACGCAATAGGTGTAATAATAATATATTGGCAATGAACCTGTCATTCCGATTAATTTCTGAGCGTGATTTACATATATGTGTGCTGAATAACACTGATTAGCCAAATGGGATGAAGTTATTATCTGGCTCCTTCATTGCGTTAATGCTGCCGTTTCATTAATTCAATTTTCACCTACTTCTCTTAGACCCCGTGAGTGTCTGCGCATCATGGAAGATTGCTTTGACTGGCTGACAGTTTAGGGCAAAATAGTAACCCTATTATCCCCTGGACATTGATAAGCACTGAATTGTGTGTGTGCTTGTGTGCGCGTGTGTGCGCGCCTTCTGCTTCCTGCTCTAAGGGCAATAATGATCTGGGGGCAGCAGCTTCTATCTCCCTCGCAGGTACAATCTTGTTTACCTCAATCCCCCGTAGACTTGCACCTTTCTCTCCCCACAGACCTGATCTGGCTCCTTTATCCTCACCTCTGTCACCTACCCGGTCCTTTTCTCTAATCACAAAGCATCTCGCTGCTCTAAAGCACCGCGTTATCTGGAAGGGCAAGGCCTCTGGTACTCGCCACAATTAACCTGGGGCCTTGTTACCAAAACACTAAGTACAGGGAGTCAGTCTCCATGGGAGGATAGTGCAAGCAAGGCCTTGCATCTATTAATGATGCCAACAGAGTTGAAAAAAAAATTACACTTCATGTGCCTGGCTACATGTTTCCTACGAGGTGCTAAAGAAAGGCTGACTGCAAAATAAGAAGTCTGATTATCAGCGTCCACAACAGCAAGGTCAGGTGAGATCTCAACATCATGTCATGAAATGACGCCGCCATTATTCTAAATCCCTTCCCCGAGGTGGAGGGATTGCAAATTTGAGTCTCCTGCAGCCATCTCTGCTCACAGCCGATCCACTGAATGACAACAGACAGCTACAGTGATGCAGAGACGGGCGGACAGAGATGGATGGATCGATACACGACTGCATATGCGGACGTGCCTATTGATAAACTCCTGCTGACAACGGGCGAACACTTTGGGCTCATCGGTGGAAATGTCAGTCATGTTGGCCATTAGTTTGCATGCATTTCAGGTCGGATGTCCTCAACCTGTGACCGTGGGGTACTAAGGCCAGCCTACAAGGTCCGTAACATGCCAAAACACTTTTTTATCACTTGTCAGAATCGATTCAACTCGGTGTCAGTCCAGGCTTCAGTACAACTGTATGTGACAAGGAATAAGGCAGCCTTGATTTTTGACAGTGATGAACAGATAATGTATATGAGCAGCTGAAATGGGTCTGATGTTACCATGTCTTCCACGAACTGAGGTACCCTAAGGTAACCCTAACCCAATACAAGGCAGCAACAACAACAACAACAACAACAACCAACAACATTGATAATTGGCTCAGAAAAATAGTGGAGTCAAAAATTTCCACTCAAGGTGATATTATCAAGGTGATTGTTTTATCCAACCAACAGCCAAAAACCCAAATATGCTCAAACTACAATAATATAAGAAACGCTGAAAATGTATGTTGTTGTTTTTTTAATTAATTAAAGATTCGGTGCGTAGGATTTAGGGGGACTCAGGACAATCTACTATTTTGAAAAGCAGCACCTCTTGTAAATTGGCAGCTCACATTGTACTTAAAATATTCATTGTCAAGTCCCTGTATTTGTTTTGTTCAATAAAATAGCGGCCCTGTCTTTTTATGCCTCGAGTAATGCTGGATGCATTTCCACTCGCCGCCGTGTTGTACTTGACAAATCAGTGTAAACTCGAGGCCGTGCTCTAACTGCTGACAGGTAATGGCTCATCACTGTAAGAGCTCCCAACTAGCTCCGGAGTGGAGAAGTCATGTTTGTATTCTAACAAGGCCATTCTGGGTTGGGAATGGCAGTCAAATCTAAATTCTGCTCAGGGAGCAGAGAGAAAAATGCCTGATGAATTTGTCAATACTGCAGGAGTGATGGGCCTCATATGTGTGTAATGGACTGGATGCTTCTCAGTACAGATTGCCTGTCGAGATAGGAAACTATAATGAATGGCACGGAGGAGCATGGTCGTAAAAATATAAGGCTGTTTTACCCTCATTTAAAAGACATGACAATGTTGGTTAAAGTCCCAATACTTGTTTATATTTCACCAGAGACATTGAGACACATCATTCCAGATAAGTGTTGTAAGATCATAATGTGTGTGTTTGACAACTGATCATAATTTGAAAATGTAGGCTTATGTTATAAAAATGAAAACTGAAAATCTTGAACAACCCCATGAAGCTTGACATAGACATAAACATACATGATGTATAATACATAGATTTTGTTGTATGACAACAAATGTTAGGGTTGGAGAGGTTCTCTGGTTTTGGGGTGACCCTTTGGTTTACATTTGGATCACAGACTGTACCTTTAAAGGTCCAGTGTATAGCATATAGCGACATCTAAAATTGAGGACGCAGATTAAAACCAACTGAACACCCCTCATCTCAAGGTAGCTGGTAATGACAAAGAAAATTCTCTAGAGCTGGTCTTCTGGGCTAATGTAGAAACCTGGCAGTGCGACATGGTGGACTCGTGAAAGAGGACCCGCACTCCAAATCCTCAGGAAGAGCACCAGCCTTTGAAGATGACATAGTGGCCAGACCATGTAATTACAACGATGGCCCAAAAAGACTTCATTTGGACAATTAAACAATTTTATCCGCATTCAAGTTAACTTGCAGCTCCTCACATCTGAAAATGATAAAGATCTGGGTAGTTATACAACAGATGTTGAACTTTTTTGTCTTGATGCACCACTGAGCAGATTTCAAAGGAATGAACGGGTTTTCTTCTCTGACGCTGTATCCAGTTCTCATTAAACATTGATGCCGCTACTCCTGTAAATATCATTGGCTCATTCTAAGGTAACAAAAACACAACAATTCTTAGTTTGAGGTGATGAAAACATAGTTATATGTATGAATATAATTTGCCAGATCCCCTAAATCACCCTAAATCCTACATAACGTGACTTTAAAGATGCAGCAGGTTATATCACTACATGTAGCATGAAAACAAATTTCTCCTGACTATAGGAAATAGAAAAGGAATTTATTTCCATCATACTACTTATTTGGTCTTTGTGTGAATATTCACATTTAAATAACAAATTGTACCTTTTAAAGTGAGTGGTTTATATATGTATATCAAAAATATGTTTTCTAAGATTGTTAAGACACATGGCTGTCTTAAAATAAAATATAGCAACAAAATTAATATCACATCATTTTTATGAAGAGTAGAAAACTGGTTTTTAGAATTGAGCACTGGACTGTCTGCCTGGGTACAGTTTTTGTAGGAGTGTTCAACGGAGAGGCAGTCCCGTGGAAAAAGGGTTTCGAGTAAAACCTTGGATGAATAATAGACTGCTTCCCAAGCAGCAGCACTCTTGGTGGTAGGAGGTTAATATTCTCACATGTCATTAGGTCTGCTGGCTCGACTGATGGCTCATTGAATCAGGCAGCAAATGATTTCCTCATGCTGCAGAGGACAGAGCACTTCAAAGGGAAGGGGCTGAGGTCAGGACAGCACTCCGCTTTGATTAATGACCGGGGCTCAGCAGAGGTTGCCCGTAGGTAAGAATGTGACGGTGAATTGGATGTGAAGGGGACCGACTTTTAAGCTAGATTTGACCCACCTCCAGAAAAACTTGCAGATACCATCACACGGATTGGGTTGATGGGTTGTGACTGAAAAGCTTGCTGACCCTCTGGCTTTTACAATCATAAAAATGAAACTTGCGGGCTGACAGGCTTACCTGACATCCTAGCAGTGGTTAAATCATTTTATACTTGAATAATGAATATAGAAATAGCTGCTGTCGCCTTTAAATGTACATTTTAATGTGATCGTAGTTCACAGTCTTACCTTTAAAAAAAGAACTTAAAATTGAACCATCTGATTTTTTAACTGCATCTCGAGCAGAGGATTAAACACACCGCCACCTGGGCTGTCATCCTCCTGGGCCCCATTATCACCCTCCTTATTAGTTTTTGACTCAGCAGAACAAAACGTGACCGCCTCAATCTTTGATCTCTCACACGCTGACACAAATCCTTTCAAGCCTCCCGACGTTCCTCTGCTAAGGTAATTAGCACTAATTAAAAGGTTTCCAGCTGCCTTGTGTGCATTTTTTTTTGTTCCCTCCTCAACACATTGTCCTCACAGGTGCATTTCCTATGTTTACTGTGAGCACGTCGCTCACATTCCTCCCCACTTGTTCACAGAGCAGGATCAAGGAGATTAGGTCTATTGTTTGGGGATGATAAAGGAGTGAAATGCCCAACTTATTGCCAATGGGAAGCCATTAAGAAGGGGTTTGACACATCTGCGAAAAAGGGTTTTCTATGACTTGGCCACAAAGAAAAGGTCAGAGAACGTCTTCAGCTTTTCAAATCATTTCCTGGTTTATATAAAACATTGCAGATGTTCTTGTTCAGATTATGAATGTATTAATTTCTCAACAACTTGAGAGTATTTTTCTTCAAAACGTAAATGACTGACTTTCAGTGATAACTGTAGCCCTGATTGTGGCTTTGATTTGGAAACAGATTAAACATCATGAGTGTTTTAGATGTTTCCTGTTGCCTCACCTCTCCCTTTACTTAAAAAGAACCAGCTAGCCACATGACGGCCAATCTTGTAAATTCACTTGCAAGTCAAGGAGCCCATAAACATCATTAACCATCATTTCCCAGCCCACTTCAGCTACATGTGAAGCGTTCTTTATTGTGTAATGAGCCAAGAATCTGAAAAGATTGCCACTTCAAAGCCTCTCTTGAAAGCTGTCGCCCATGCAGCCTGCTGACATGTCAAGCTGGGATTAAACGTCCCCCCATAATCATTTCTTTGTTTTCAAATGAGCCCATTGTTTACCCGCACCTTGGGTGACAGCCATCAAGGGCGCACGGCGCTGTGGAGGCTCGAGAAGTGGCGATACAGATACTTTGTGGGCTTGTAGAGAGATCCACTTCAGCCCATATTCAAAGTTTTTTATCTGCAGTTTGGAGATATTCAAAACACTTGGAAATTCTGATTTAGATTTGCACAGCTGCCAGGATTTCCTGCCAAAAGAAAAGGCAATTTAGAAGATTTAGGAGAAGGAGATTTTTTGATATGCATATAATTTTGGACTGGATGTGGCATCACAGAACAAACTCCTCAATTTATCCTCCTGTTATGTCACTTTTTTAGTACTTGGGCACAGAAAGAAAGAAAAAACTTTCTCATGTGCAGCTTACAAAACTCTTTCTTTTCTTTAACAAACCATTTAGAGCACTAGGAGTCACTGGAAGTCTCATTCAAGTCTCGCCTCAGTTGTTATGCGGGGAGATGCTCCCTCCATCATGTCTTAGAAAAACAGGCCTTTGTCCAAGACCAGCAGTGTGTCATCAGCTCTGGGCCTCCCGTGGGGCAGGGACATTGAGCCCCGGCAGCAGGGGGACACTTCTCAGGGCCTTTAAGAACTACAGTAAATCTTCAAACAATCTATCCAAACAAAGGCCGCTGTGTAAGGAGGGAGAAAAGACACAGGAAACAGATGAATAAGCAACATCAATTACCAGGCCCTGACCTTCAGAGGCCTGGACCAAGGCGCACATTTCACACCAAATGACTGCAGATTGTGGCTGACAAGCCCGCAGTGGAGAGGTGAGCCCTCACAAGGTTAGCCATCATACATTTCTTTGGGGGCCGGGGCAAACAGGGGAAGAGAGAGGGAAGAGGATGCAGCAGGAGGTGGAGGTGAGAGGTAAAGGAGCTACGAATGAAAGATCAACATAATAGATGTTGATTTATTTTAAAGTGAGACAAAATGGCTCAATTTGAGCACTTAGACTGATAAAATGGGCACCAGTGAGATACAAGAGAAGCATGGGAGAGGACAGCCAAATCAGTCTGTTGATAAGGAGGAGTCTGTGAGGACAAATGTCCAGAGGAGAACAGAAAGTTAAAGACAGACCCCTGCTTCCAATTAGATTTGACGGAGCATATGTCTCCTTATTCCTGCCCATTTGTTTTATAGAGACTGTAAATACAAACAGCAAAGTGGGAAGAAACATTGCTGGAGCCTCCAAGTTTTAATTGAAGAAGACGACATTCCCGACAGTTTTGATCATTTTGAGACCTCAAACGTGTGTGAAAATGATTCCACCAAATAATCGACTAAAAATTACCCATGAAATCCAACATGGCTGACATCCTGTTAGGAAAATCTGAAACTTAAAAAAAAAGCTTAAAACTTGAAATACAATATGTTATTAAGGATGAAAACAACGGTCCAACTATATATTGAGAAAATCAAAGGACTTCATATTTTGAATATTCTAATTTAATAGTGACATCCAAGAGTCTGACTTCCTGTCGGGAAGAATCTGGTAAAAACAAAATTGAAACATATTCTTTTCAAGAGAACAATGTTCACACGAAACATCTAGACAATTAAAGCAACTTTATCACAATAATAGGTGTGTTTTGGGTTGTTATGTTGCCCACAGGGAGCTTCGGAACCACACCCGAGACCAATCACTGCAGAACTTTTGCCAGTTCTGATGTGTGTGCCGATTGTCATGAGTTTTCACGTGTCCTAAGCCTCTCAACAATGTGTTATTCCAGCAGAATAATAATAATCTTTACAAACACAGTGGGTTCCTCGCATCGTGCTAGGCCATAAATATTGATATTGCACTTTGCAAAAGGAGCTACATAGCATTTACTGTGTGTTTACATCTGGTTAAACTTGTTAGCAACTTGCTACAAACAAGTAACAAGAAAAAAAGGTAATTTGGGTTCATTTTAACAATGGGGGTAACTCCCATGTTGTAACAATATGATGACAATTCACTCATCTGTGTAAGAGATACAGAAAGATGCATTTCAGGAGTATGGTTCATGTTTGCTGCCTCTAATCAGTAGTTTATCTTCTCTATTTTATGATCCATGACACATAATCATCAGACTCTTTGATGCCAGCCTACTCTGCACGATGACAAACAGTTGTTCTGAACAAAACAGGCCTTTTGGATACCAAAGTTAATTAATTCTGAGCCTCCTCCAATTAGCTAGTGAAGCAAGAAATGCAATGCCCAGTCTGAAAAAAAGAAACTGACAGAAGGAAGGTGCAGTGCCAGAGTAAGTCTGGATCACATGTTTGAGTTTTGTTATGTCAATATTACATTTTTCTGACTTCTTGCACAAAAACAATCAGTTGATTCAGTTATTCATCAGGCCAAAATGCCAAACAGTGGCTGGTTCCAGGTTCTCAAATGTGAGGATCTGCTGCTTCTTTTATATCACAGGTATTTTCAGTAAACAGAAGAAACAAAACAATTTGAAGACATCATCTTGGGTGGTCATTTCTCACATTTTCCACCATATCATGGATAAACAGATTAATTGAAAAACGAAGGGACAGATTAATCAATAATGTAAATAACTGTTACCTGCAGCTCTACTGACTACAGTCTTATGAGCATTTTAATTAACTAATAACAAGATTAATGAACAGATTAACTATCTGTCTTGCAGTATGCATAGCTGACCAGTCTCTGTATTGATTGTTTTTTCAGCCATAGCAGTGAGGCTCAATGAACAAGTGAGCTGCTAATAAAGTAGCAGAGCACGGCAGCTAAACCTGAAGCTATTAAAGTCTTTGCTCCCCAAGAGCGTAACTGAAGTCCTGCCAGAATTAGTGCACCCCCTAATTACAAAGCACCTTAAATCAGAGTCTTGAATCAGACCTTTTATGCTCTGCATGCCCTCTCTCAATAAATTGTGGTGAAAAGCTGAATTAACAACCTGCCTTTTTTCTGCAGTTATTGTCACAACATAACAGAGTCCCCGGACTTTCTACTGCCGGAGGCGACCAAATTGTAAGGCATTACTCACAATAATGCATACGCTATAATCACAGAGAACTTACTTAAAATTCAATCCACTTTGGCATCATTATCATGTATCAACATAATGAATGACTCCTTCAGAGTATGGTAATTATAATTTGATAAATCATCAGCAGAAAATTAACTAGATGTCAAAACATTCATTGGGAAGGGTGATGAATCGAGGATGATTGTGGTGATGAATTGTGTTAATCTGCGCAGTATGTATCCAGTGAAATGGCTAAACAGCCTAAGATGGATGGGGCACAGAAGCTGCAAGGTCAGACCACAAACCTGCAGGACGGCGGAGGATAAGGGAAGAACTGTGCTTGTGTTTTACTTATGTCATTTCTTTCCCTCCGTTCGCTTTGTGAATAACTCATCTATTGAGGTTACTGCTGAAACAATTAGTTGATTGATCAACTGGCTGATCTACAAAAAAAATGTATTTTGATAATCAATTACATAATTTGTTGGCAAAAATAAACATATTGTTGGTCCAGCTTCTCAAATGTGACCTTTTGTTGTTTTAAAAGCAATTTGACAATGCCACGTGGGGCTCAACCTGCAATGACCACTTTAAACAACTTTGAGAAATTCTATAGACATTTTATAGAGATAGATAATAGATTCCTTCATTTAACAGTAACTATCAGTAACCATCTTTTATAATGGTGCTCTACAGGATAAATGCTTTTTGGGTAAAAGGAGAATTTCTTTTTGCTGCAATACTAAAAGTGGCCCCTGGGCAACATTGTAAGCAAAGCTGAGGGACGCCACTGTATCCAGGTCTATTATACATTAATGGAATATTATAAGAGCCATTCAAAACAGGTAACCACATTCTCCAACTGGAATAGCACTCAGTAGAGTGCATACCTCCGCCAAGGGCTCCTTTAATCCAATCAAGCCTAATCCATCATCAGATAAAACATTTAAATCTGATAGATTCTGATCTTTATTTGGATCCACATCAAACTGTACTTCTTAATAGATACCAGCCACCTAAATGCACCTGATTTTTTCATCAGGATCCATGCATTATTCCCTGAGAAATAAGGATAATGTTATATCGGGCACTGTTACAGAAAGTAACTCTTTTAATCCATCCCTTTATCGGGATCCACACCAAACAGGGTCTATTCTTGGCCCGAGACCCATCCTCCATCCAAGCTTCGTGGAAATCTGTTGGGTAGATTTTGTGTAATCCTGCTGACAAACCAACCAACCAACCAACCAACCAACAAACAGGCATTGAAAAATGTTATTTTCAGTGCTGCTGGCACTCAAGTGCTGGTTGGCAGTTACCCGACATTGTCAACATTAGGATCTGTTGCTTGTTTATTTTCAGAAAGCAACATTTGACTCAGTGCAAATTATGTCAAAATGTGGTTAAAATGGGTACCGACTACTCTACTAGTTTCGCACATCCCTGCCTGTTTTTGCTGCACTAGCACATCAAGATACTGAAAGAAACAAAATAAAATACTGGTCCTGCAGTCCTCCTTCCACACACCCATAACCATGTTCCCTTCTTAGATGTTTCCGATGTGAAAGATGTGTCTGCTAAGTGAGAGAGGTCAAACATAAGTCCAGATATTTATTACATGTGCTGAAACCAGATGGAGGCAACACATTCATCACAGCAAGGTGTCACTGAGGTAACACCCGTTCCCCATAAAGAAGCGGCTCCCTTCTTCCCAGCATGGGCACCGGCCTCGACTGGTGTTTACAGCGACCAACCCTGGGTTTGTCTAGCAGCCGGTCGCCTTAATCATTCCCACCTCGCTCCGCCAGGCTCTCACCGAGCGTGGTTATTTTTAAAACTTTTGCTTTTATCAATACTCCCTGCTGTGAAGCTGGGGGAGATATTAAAGCCACGGCAGGGCAGAGAAGGGCGTTTCTGACACTTGCTCCCTCATTTATCAGTCCCCTTCATAGGCCCCGTCAGTGACAATGAAAAGATTTCACAATACCGCCAGGCAGAAACTCATTCCACCAGTCATCCATCATGCTCAGCCCAGCGGCCGTTCCACTGACCTAATCGGTAATGCCTGGCTGCATGCTGGAGTCTTCTTAAAGCCCCCCCACCTTCATTAGGCCTAGTTTGAATGAAGCGAGTCAGAGGGATAAACCCTGTTCCTGGGTGGGATCTACATGTCTCGCAACCTCTTCCCATTTGGAACATATCAAGCACAACATTGTTTTAAAAAGCCTGATGTCAATGGCCCTCAAGCCCAGGAGAGAATGTATTTCCATCCATGCATCAAGACACTCTTGGCAAGGCAATAAGATTTTCATATTTAGCATGGAAAAAAGATTTATCCTTTTATGTATCCTTGGGAAAAAAAGAGCGGAAAATACACACCATTAACTATCCAATACACAAACGGCACATAAAACCACACCAACTGAAACAACAGCGGTAAATATTTCACAGTGTTCCCAACAGAGATAATTTGTGCTTCATTTCAAAGTCATATTTTCGCTGGGAGGGGGGTAAATCTGCCCAAATCAGCCTCTCACTGGCTCAGAGGACTTCTTCAGCAGTCTCACCCCTCCGACAGAGGGGCTGTAGGTAGAGGTTCAGCCAGGTCGCAAAGCTGCTGAGAGTTTGGATCCCATTCTGTGGCTCTGCCAGCCCCGAGTTCAGGCAGCACTCTGGTGAGCGTTAGTTAACACACAGGAAGACGGCGGGGGGGGAGAGGGTCTGGGAGTGCTCTCTGACCCAACACTGGCTATTATAGAGAGATTATTCCCTAACCCCCACAGCTGAGTTTTCTGGCACATTTCCCTTATCTTCACCGCTCCTTTTCGCTGCTCCATCTATTACGGCCGTCTAATGTGACCTGTCTCGTTTGTAAGTCACTCAAGGAAAAACTGTGTGTTCATCTCGCCAACATTTGGGTCAAATTAAGTCTCAACAAAGATCTTCGTTGTCTTTTATTTGAAGGGAATGTAAAACACACAACATTTATCCTCCCAACGTGCTGCCAATACCATCAGTAAGGGAAATCAAGAGGCACTTGGGGCAATGGTACAACTTCTTCATAAACACTCTCTAAACTTTGGCTTGTTGTAGTCAAACTAATTGGGCTGAGTGGTTTTAAAGATGTCCAAATTAGCCCTAAGACAGAACATTAAGAGACCCTGGACGAACTCTCAGACCAGCTGCAATCTGGGAATGTGAGGATTTTGGAAATCCTGTCAATAAGAAACCCGGAGCAACCAAAACTCCAAAAAAGAAAACAGCGTGCATCGTATCCACTGACTGCTGCACTTTGGAGGTTACAGTTGGCACTAGTCGAGGATCAACCAAGAAATAATGAGAGAAAAATAACCTTTGACTCAACTCGAGGGGACTACAACTCCTGGCGAGTTTGAAATGGTTCAGTATTGTGCTCTGATGTGCCTTGCCGTGTTTGTAGCCACAGGCAGAGTTGTTGTTTTTGGATGCTGCTCGGCAGAGGTGTTGAGGCCGTGTGAGACCTGCTGATGGGCCGGAGGGTCCTTGCCTGACCCGTGGATATTCACCGTGACACACACGCGGATACAAGAAGGCGTGTGGCACTGACAACGCATGACATGCACATATTTTTACTTTTCTCAGTGTGAATATGAACAACATTTTGACTTTCACCGAGGTGTGATTTTGAATGCACTCAATGAATACACGTACAGCTGTGCTTACACCTGCACCAATTTTCTACATTTATTTATTCATTTGTCTCTCCACCATTATTGTTCTGAAAGTAAGGGGTGTCATAAATGGCAGTGATGGAATAAAAGTAAGTATATTTATTCAACCATTTGTATGTAAGCCTGTGCTGTCCCCTCACTCTTTGTTGGTTTGTCTGTTACCGTCCTGTTTTCTTCCAGGACTCTCCTGTGCCTGCCTGTTCCTCGGCCCTCATGTGTTCCCTGTGTTCCTGTTTTGGTCCACTTGTTTTTCTGGTTTGTCCTTAGTTTTTTACTTGAGTATTATCATTTTCCTGCCTTTTGTTACCAGTTTTTGTTGCTTGCTTTTTATTTTTCGCACTTGGTTTTTGGTTTTGGAAAATAAACTCATGAATGCACTTTTTGTTGTACTACTACTACATGACAGTTGAGTGCATATAAAGTATGACTTTTGGGTATTTTATACAACTCCGCTGATGAGTAGGGAAAAATCAAGTGTAAACCCACCGTCACACATTTGTTTTTAAGTTTGACTTTACGCCTATCAATGTCTTTTTAGGTTTTTTAGATCAAGAAATAACCGTTTTTTAAATTTATTTATCTGCTGTATTGAAGAGAACGCCCCGTGGTAGCGGTACCCTGCTTTATCCTCATTTTTAGACTAAATCTGACCATAATTAACAAAATGAAAATCATACTGGATTGAAGAGGACTTGAAACTAGCAATTGTGACCATAAACTCATTAGAAAACTTTTAACTGAGGTTATAAATCAAGTGAGAAGTAGGCAGATTTTCTCATGAGCTTATCTACAATTGATTGCTTTTTGAAACCCGTGTATTCACCCCCCTGCATGAGACAGATTTTAGATTTAAGGCATCAGCTTCACTTCTCAGACCCCAAAAGTGCCTTCCATATCTTATGCAGTTAATGAGAAACAAAAGGGACTTTTCCCCAAAAACACACAGACACTTGCAGCACATTTCTCATCTGTACAATTCATCACTAATGACGGAAACAGCTCAAAGCTAAACCCCGACTGTCGGGACACCTGTATAAATAATGACATCATGCTGAATCAGCTTCAAGTGTTGACATGATAATTAACGTCTCAGCTGTGTAATAAAAAAAATCTTGCGCGTAGATCTTTCTCTAAATACTGAGTTGACGTGTTGGTTGTTTCACCCTGATTAGGTTAAATAATTTCTGTGTAAACAAAGTCAGTAATGAAGTGGTGTGGGGGAAATGTGCTCTGAAGTGTGAGCAACAAACACTCCCTAAACCCTGTGTGGCAAGTAATGCTCATATCCTATTATTCTGCTAACTATCAGCAATTATCTCCCTGTCAAAGCTCCAGGTGACAAATTCTCCCCATATCCCGCTTGGCAGTATCATCAACCGGACATGAGCTTCATGTGATGGAAACTAAATCACTGGCTCTGCTCACAGCCCTGACAGACAAATGGGGTGCCTTGGAAAAGCTAGGCCCATCAGTCTGGGCTGGAGAGGGAAAAAAAAAAGTCTCTCCCTCCCAGCTGACCTTTTTTTTATTCGCTGAGAGAGGAGATTAAATACCACAGATTCTGTATGTATGGTCTGTTTCCAAAATATGAGAATTATTAATGGCTTTTGCGGAGGGCCCGTTTAATCTTCTGCCAAGTTGCAGTCATCGTTTTTTACCTTGGGCTGGTTTTTTTCTTACAGATGGTCCCAGAAAAACAGGAACTGTGCTTTTATCCTTACAGCAAAGGCAAAGGAAGTGTGTGGGCAGCGTCTGGGCGGCAATAATTTGACAGAATAATCATCCCTCTTCAGGCAACATACAACATTATGATGCTAACAGTATTTTAAAAAAAATGTACAACTCCATGTGAATGGATGTGAGCATTCTGTAGATGCAGTAAAGATGCCAAACACACCTCAACAAATGAGCCGCTGCGGACGCTTAATTGTTTCACACCTCCACCAAGGTTTTTCTCTTTGCTGCAAGATCATTTTCACCAGCCGAGAATTAATATCTTGTGTTGTTATTAGCAACGTGCTAGTTTGGAGCAGAGATGTGAGAAAGCGCACCTCCCCTGAAGCGTGCATACCTACAGCCGCATGCCACTTTTCACACCGAGGTCACAAATCAGGTCCCAAAGCCAGAAAGACGACTCAATCAAAGGAGCACGACACAGCTAGTAAATTATTCTCTTGTCTCTTTGACCTCGTGGCCCATTGAACCTTGGCTGAACAAGTGACCTGCTCAGTTGATTTGAAAAGATACAATTAAAGTGCATTTGCAGCTGCATTACTGTATTTGCATCTCACTGAATTGAGCTCTTTTGGCCGTGCAAGCAACTCCTTTAACTGCTTTCCAGTTTACTCTTCGTCCTTGCAACTTTAGCAGAAATAACCAAGGACATTAACATAATGCAACTTGCTAAGCCCAAATGAAAAGAGAGCTAAGTCTAATGATGCTACTATGAATTGCTTCAACTACAAAAAAAAAAAGCTATCCACTTTATAACACATAATGACAGTACACTATAATGAACAGGGTCACCTTGTGTGCAAAATGAACCACCTCATTTTGTGTGGGTTTTTTTTACAAGGATTTCCATAAATTTAGATATGACTACAATGTATGTTGGCGGATGTGTCACTCATTGACGCAGAGGCTTGCTCAGATGCCTGTGACTCATTGAGTTTGTGTGTATATGCGCTCTGTTAATCAAACAATAGACTTATCAAAAATGCCCTCGATAACATCGTGGATACAGTTTGTCATACTCACAAATCACACATCATCACATCACAAAATATTTCCTCCCTGGATAAATTGAAGTTATTAGCAACGTTATTAGCAACGTCATAAATAGTCACAATGGACAGTTTCTAAAATCCTAGAAGCAGAATCAGCTATATCTCCATTTTCATTCCATGCATTTCTCTTCCTTGTCAAAACCTGGCACCAACATTACCCACAATGCAACTCAACCACAACCTATTCAACAACAGGTTAGTGTTGGGGTAACTTGCCATTTTCAGCATGTAAGCTTGTAGGTTGCTTTTGATTTTGTGATGGGGTTTTTGAAAACACCACTCGCAGATAGTCGAAGGAAGTGGGGAAAAGGCGACCAATCAGAGGCTACATCCGCTAAGTCAGACCATGCTCGTAGTAGCTGATGCTGTTGGCTGCAAGCAGAGATGAGGAGCAGCAGGCTACAAGAGATCTACCAAACTCATTTCTTTCTAACCCCACACTTGCAGATTCAAAGCTTCGGTTGTCTCCTGAAAGAAAAGATCCCTCCTTAAACCGGAATTATACTTCCTGCTTCTGTGATGGGGGGGCGCCAAAATTTTGTCATCAGAGGACATCATCTGTGTGGACATCAGCTTACCTCCAAGTTGCTAGGAAGGCCCAGACTTTTCGAAGCAGGTTTTATGCTACAACAAGCTATAGAACACATCTACTCATGTGTGGAAGGCATCCTCAAAGCAGACTTCAGGAAGTAGTACACACAGAACTATCATGCATCCTTGTACACGTCCGTTTGGGACACAGCTGCCCCAAGTGGACGAGTTAAAGTATCATGAGGTATTTTAATCAGGAGAGACAAGGTCTTCAGCACTTAGATTCTACATGGAGATTTTGTGATTGAAGGGCATCTACCCTGAGCGGCAGCAAGAAAAATCCTCCAGAAGAAATGATGAAGAAAGTGAGCATGACAGGGTGGTATGAGAAGTAAACTAAAGGCCTAAGCATGCAAAAAGAATCTTTCTCCAGAGCTTCATTTGTCACAAGTGACGGTGAAAGAGAGATTAGACTGACCTCTGTTTCAGGGAACTCACAATAACCTTGGTTCTTTCTAAGACATTGATCATGACAAGAGCCAGATTTACAAGTTGAAGTGAGGAGTTCAGTTCTAGATAAAAACTTCGCGATTAGAGGTGGAAAACAAGGATGTTGGGGAACTCTGTATGGATGCCTCTTCTCTTTGCAAGTTTAGAAGTGCTACATCTCCCACTTGGCCTTGAGGATCCTGTCCTCATGTAGCTGGAGAAAGTTGTTAAATGAAAGAATTACACGTCACTGTGACCCTGACCTGGACAGGCCACTCATAAGAGTTTGGATGAATGAATAGGTAAATCCCTCCTGCTTGAGCCCACATCAGCAGTGACCTGTCATGAAATGCGATGCTACTAATGCCACAGCCCTCTTCAGGTTTCCTTTGAAAAGGGATTGAGTTATTGATACAGCAAATCCATCCAGCAGCTCCCCTGTGAGGGATCAAAGCCACCAGAAACTGCCTGTTACATAATGGTCTCTTTGCCCTTGGCATTCAGTGGGCTCCAGCGAGGAATCCATACTGAGGGACATTCGCATCCCAGTGGGATCCAAAACTTAATTAATAACTTCTACCTCGCTTTAGAGGCTGCTCCTCCTATCTTTACCGATATATCACCTGGCAGCGTCCACACACAGACAAAACTTCAGTAGCCTTTTCTCTCTGACCTTGGCATTTCTTCTCAGCCGCCGATTATTGATAATTTTCTGGCTGTGGTGCCTCTCCTCATTTGTCATGATTATTGCTGAATTTTTAAGCTGTCATCCGTGAGCATGGATCAATGGTTGTCGACTTCCCCTTTGTCATATTGGCAGCGCAAACAGCTCTTCCTCTCTAAATGAGGCTCCTCTTGCTTCTCTATCTATTAGCTGTCTGTCTTACTGGGCACTTGATCCTTTGTTAGGTCAGTCTATACATCATTCCTCCAATCAAAGCCTGACACTTTTATATCATGCATGGGCGAGGACCAAGCAGAAGAATGAGCTCTGTGTCATATATGTCTTGGGGCTTTCATGTATATTCACTAATACCACATGAATACCAAAATTAGCACGTATATGAGGGAAATTTAAACGCTGGTTAACTCGCTAAAACGGGTGAATGACTCCTTTTCCATTGCCGGAAGACAAGTTATTCCTTTCTGTTTTTATTCCGATGTGTCACATTCAACATTACAAATAGGCATGGGACGATATGAAAATTTCATGTCATGATGAAATAATTGTGATTCACGATATTATCCCAATAATGTATCACAGGTAGGACACAATCCATAGTATTCTCACATGTCTAATTTATTTTTTTCTGTGGGGGATACAAAAGGCAAGCCAAGCCTACAGCTGTGGTAACGTTTTGGCTGGTTGGTTGGTTGGTTGGTTGGTTGGTTGGTTGGCAGATTGAGTTGGCTGATGAGTGAGTGAAATGGTGCAGGTCCTAGATTTGGTAAACTTAAATTATGGTTAAGCAGTTATGGGTGGTTTATAATTTAGAGCAATATTAGGCTACACTGAATTAAAGGGGACTGTTGAGTCTTGGTGTCGCTCTACAGAGTGCTATTCTAGTTTTAATGGAAATTCAATTGAAACTTGTTCTCAATGGGTTTTTTTTGCAACTGAAAATCTTACATCGTCCCATTTTGACTCACAAATGTGCTGAAAAACAGGAAACAGTACAAAGCAACATTGAAACCAGTGGCAGTGTTATGTTGGTAACTGCTTGAGAGGAAAGTATTTATATGCCAACATCCGCACCAGAAAATTGGCAAAAATAAGCATGTCCTCCCTTGTGTCATGTTTCCATCACAACTGATCAGAGCTGGAGCCGATGAATACCTGTGACCGCTGCAGAGTCATTTGACCCAGGAATTAATGCTGATGCTTCACCCTTTCCCATGGAAGACAGAAAGCAGACGTTAGTGGGTATGAGTGGGTTTTTATCCAGTGTGAAAGGGGTAATACAGCATATATTAAAGCATAAAGCAGCAATGCTTGCCTCCCAAGGTCAGTGCACGACTTCTTAAAGATAACAGGCTTCTCCAAATTACAACAACAGAGCCAGAATTTGAATTGCATGTATAATAGGAGGCAGTTGACAATCCAATTGCTCAAGTGTCAAATATTTCATGTAATAAGGCCAGATCTGTCAAACTGATTAATGAATTGTCACAGCAAAAGGAACCAGTTGTAACTGGTAGCAGCCACGAGTGGCTGACGACCCATCTCATCCGACTGCATGATTTGTACCTGTAGCCAGGCCAGTGGCACGCTGGATTCTCCCAGCTCTACTACGTCTATACCTATTCCGCCATATTCCTTCTTCCTCCCTCGACTGGCTGAACAGGTCTGACAGGCGGATTCCTTTTCATTTCAATGTATTAAAGGCACTTTCCTGCTCTGACAGCCTGCTCTGTTCTGCCACCTTCTAGCTGGGGCTTCACACTACTCTGGGCAGCCACTGCGTCTTGACAGACCACTGTCACTTCCCATCATCCTCTCTGTAGATCCTGCTCTCCCCCCTCTAAGCACGCAGACCCACTTTCCCACCAGTGCAATTATTTTTTTTGACAAGCCATCCATCAGCTTTAACTTTAAAGCACTTTCCACTGATACCCATTGTTACAGTTCTGTGCCTTTTTATGGAGGCGGCAGGAGAGAATATGATACCAGACATTCAGACTACCCAACCATGTAAATCTACTTTGTTCTGTTCTTTATTTCCAATTTTCTGTTCCATTTTTGCCAAATTATGCATATTTGTTGTGCATAATATGCCCTTGTCAAATCCAATTAACATGTCCTCACTTGCACTGTGAGAAAAGGTTATAATTTGCCAGTTGCTGGAGGAGCAGGGGCTAAAGTCAGACTTAAATGAGCAGTTTTAACTCCTACCATGAGTCATGACACTGTACCGTGACACTGGGATATTCTTTGTGCTATACTACGAACCATGAGATAAAACTAACAACAACACTCAGACAGCGACGGAGTTGGTATAAAAATGTCAAAGATTTCGTGTTTTGGACACAGCAGAGAGCCTTGTGATTCGGGCCCGAGTCACCATGATTAACTAACTGACATCAACACTAACTCACGACCAAGCTGATCCATCTTGCCCTGGCCTATATAATTAGAATGACAGCTTAGAAAATTTGGTCTGATGCAGAATCTGTCTTATGCCGCGAGGAGCCCTAATTACTATCTCAGTGTGAGAGTTAATGATGAGAGGTGGGAGCAGCATCTGGGGGACTCGAGGGGACGCTCTCTCCCTCCGCCCGTGACATTTGCTAAGTCTTAACAACTGGGCCACCTATGGCCCTCAGTGGTCCGTCCTGCTGACATGCACTGTGAGCGGAGCGACAGTGATGTTCGCTGCCAAACCAAGTTGTAGTCCCCTGCTTATATCTTGATTGTCTGCCGCTAAGAGCAGTCGTTTGTTTTTTTTGCTGATGGTGTCATGCAAATAGCAGGTGCGGAATGGGCAGGAAAGATTGAATTTTGAACGTGTGACATTTAAAATCCAGCTGTAATGTCTATTTATTTGTCATCCCAAAAGGTTTAGTACAATCCCATATTACTATGGAGATGTGATGACTTTTTTTAGTCCATCAATGCTTTTTAATGATAATAGATTAATTGTTAAAGATATTTAATGATAAAAATATATATGCCAGTATATAAGTGCCAGCTAGAAGTTCCCAGAGCTCAAGGTGACATCAACACAGTGCCTCTAGTGTCCAAACCAAAAGGTATTAAAGGGACAGTTCACCCCGAAATCAAAAACACTTATTTTTCCTCTCACATGTAGTTGTATTTATCCATCTAGATTGTTTTAGTGTCAGTCACTGAGTTTTGGAAATATCGGCCTCAGAGTTTAGAGTCTGCGTTTTCTAAATTATAATGGAACTAGTCGTGCTCAAAGCGCCAAAAAGGTTACTTTTGAAAAACTCAACAGCAATGTCTCTTCTCGGAAATCATTACTCCCACAAGATCAACTCAATCACCAGAAAAAAAATGTGTGCGCTAAGTTTCTGTAAAACCTTAGATAAGTAAAAACTGAGATTTCCTTTATGTTGCAACTTTGCATTTGTTTAAGTTGACTTTTCTATTTCTCTCTAGTCACAACTGAACTTGTGTTCTGGTTAGGTTTACATGCAAAAAACACATGTTTAGGGTTTGGAAAACATGATGGTTTGGCTTAAAATACCTATTTTGGTCAAAATGATCAGAGATGAAGATAGTCCATGCTAAAGAAAAAAATAGCCGTTTTTGGTCACCACAAAAACAGCAGGAAATGTTCACAGATCTCGTTAAAAACAACCCGTTTTGACAGCAGAAAACTGGGTGGAAATGTCTGCAGGTGTCCATTGAGCAGCCCTGTTGGCTTATAAGCACACCCCCACATCCCTTCCACATTTGGTACAAATGTCAACCCCTGCATGAAACTGCTAACACAGGGCTGGCAGTTTCATGTAGGAACTATTTTCTTTCTGCCAAACTACTTGCGCTAACCATATAATCACGTAAAAGAAAGTTCCACCTTCTCATGGAGTTAGCTTACATTACAGGTCAGCTCAGGCAGACAGCAGTAATATTTACATCCAACGCTATCACAAGCATTTTCATATAAAACAAAAAAGAGCATGAACCAGCCAGTGTTTGACACGGCTCAAAATGCTCAACAATGTGTTTGGCAAATGTTCTGCTGATCCATTAATCCACTAATCGTTCCAGCACTAATGCTGACGCTCCTTCACCCACCAACAACCTGCATACCATAAGCTGTGAAGCTACACACCGTATGGGCTCCATCTTACCAAAAACAAACTGTGCAACAATAACAAAGTGTGAACATATGGCTCTGGATGACCCAGATGGTCCGATCACTCCTGGAGACGGGCAACTTATCTCCTCTATCATGAGAGTTCTGTGATGTTCAACAATTAAGCAGGTGTTGATAAGATGTAATGAGAAAATCCACACTCGAGCCTGGAGTCTATGATTGCTGTTTATTGGCTATTATAGGCATTAAGTACTGTGTGTAATCTCGCCCTACAGAAGCTGACATGTTCGGTCTGCGCGTCTGCATAATCAGCCGGGGAGCTAATAACACGCAGGTTGTCACAGCTGTTAAAGACAGAGAGACACGCTGCCCTAAGTGACAATATGTCAGTGATTGTCGAGCAGACGAAACAGTGGATATTAATAAATCAAAGTGACCCCTACCTGAAGCCAAACAGATGCAACACCTGGACATGTAAATTCTTGAGTAATGGATGCCATAAATTTAAATCTGAAGACCTGCGATTTAATAACCGTGCAGACAGCTGCAAGTGGGAGCAACCATTTGGTTTAATGTAAAAGACAGTTTTGGAATACTAAGTATTATCTAGTGCCATCAATCAAATCTAAAGTGTACAGTGTTGGGCGACTGAAGTCCTTCACTGTTATCTCTCTTCTTTGATTATACACAGGATATATGAAAGAGGAAGGTGCAGTATGGCGTGGTTATGTATGTAAGGTGAGTAGTGTGTGTTTGTCAGTAACAGTGGCTGGCTTGGCAGCAGGGGGTTAACCTCCTGGCTGCTGTCAGTGTATTAATCACCACTGATGTGTGTTGTAAAAGGATTGCTGCAGGAAATAAAGACACCATGGTGTCAGCTGCAGTGCCCTGATGTGACTCCATCAGACAAGAGGATGCTTATTGACAGGGTGAGAAGGGGGAACGGACAGAGAGCGGCGGAGAGAGAGGGAGAGGGAGCAATCAGTCCTCCAGTCAGTCACCTTGGCACTGACGCAATGTCATGAAAGTCCACACCATTATTCCTCCGACCGCACAGGAGCATTATTTAAACTCAAACATCTACCAGGGGCTGAATGTCAACAGAAGGGCAACTACGAACACGCACGCGACAGGAAATTAATCGACGATATTAGGAATCAATCTGTCCTTTCTGATTATTTATCCAGTGAAAACGACAAAGAAATTGTTAGAATTTGCTGCTTTTCTGCTATATATGATAGACAATTTAATAAATTGGGGTTTTGGACTCCAATTTTCCACTTGAAAATGCCAAAATGAAAGAATTCTTGCCAGTCTTACCAATCACTTCAAAAATATCTGTCTGGAGTCATCTGCCTCCTCAGGATATGTATTGCCATCAACAAGTTCCTCCAATTTTTTATCTAGCTCTAGCACAATAAGCTTAAACATTTGGTTTGTAGTTTTGTTGACAGTGCTGCCAATTTATAATCAATTTTTACAATACAAGGGGTTTAAAAAGCCAAACTAGGTTTGAGTCCTTTGTGCTACATACACAGATTCAAACACAACAATGCATTTTGTAAAATGTGTTTTGATGGTTAAATGGAAGTTTTACAGCTGACTTGCAATTTTCTAAAATGTTACTGAATTCATCACTCTCCCATTGATAATCAGAAAAAAGTGTGCTGACATGTCACCTTGGTCTTTGGGAACTTGTGACGGGCATTCATCATCATTTCCTGACATTTTACAGGATGGCTGGTTAATCGGAGAAAACAGTCGATTA
>OMLP01015280.1:0-10951 GCA_900302685.1 Spondyliosoma cantharus | reverse complement strand
ACAGGAGCTCATTCCGCAACAGACTGATCCATCTACACTGCACTTCTAGATTTCAATTTCAATTTAATTTCACTTATAGAGCACCAAAACAATACACATGTCTCATGGCGCTTTACAGCGTATTAAACAGATGTGGTTGTAGATGTGTAGATGTGGTTTATACCTTGGATTATGGCACAAGGGATTGTAACATCTTATCCTGTGTATTAATGAATGATATTCAGGGGCTTTTTGTAATAAAAGCATTTCCAATTCAATAAAGTACCTTCTCATTCTGATCAGTCCACTAAAGTGCTTAGGGAAAATAACACTACATCAACATTAACTACATGATAACTGCTTTTGATAACCATTGTTCAAATCAATACAATACTTTATGCCCTGCAGGCTAACAGACATCTGTCACTGAGTGTAGGGGGTAGGGCTTATCTAAATGAGATGCAAAGAGCACCATTGTGTTGACTAGCCAGGAGGTGAATTTCCTGGGGTGAGAATTGGAAATTTTCTCGGCCTGTTTTCTCCCTTAAGAGTTTTGATTTGTGCATATATTCAAATGGCCACAACTTCTTCAAATATTTCTTCAAATATCAGATTTCCATGTGTTAGACATCATTGGAAAGCTTAGAAACTACACTTTCAGAATCTGTAAATAACTCAAAATGCCTCTCGGGAGACTGGTTTTCTCATGGCTGGTCACATATAGCACTTTTTTTTCAAAGGGAAGGCTTGCAGTTTCCCTCCAAAGACATCTTTTACATGTTTACCGCATTACAGATGAATTATTTAGTCCTCTAAAACCAAACAACTTGCATGCATCACAGTAAAAACATGCTTAGGCTCTTTGAAATAAATGTCTCACACAGCCCTAAAAATGGTTGTTAACCACTCCTCATTTGGTTTAATATAATTTTGAGGGAACGTTGGCTATAGGCACATTGAGATAGTATTGAGTGATTACATTTAGGGCATTTAGCAGCTTTTGTCCAAAGCGACTTACAGTAATTCATACATACATTTATGCACTGATGGTGGTGGCTGCCATGCAAGGTGCCGATCAGCACACCAGGAGCAGTTTTGGGTTCAGTATCTTGCCCAAGGACACTTCAACATGCAGACAAGGGGAATCGTACCAGCAAGCTTCCGATAACAAGACGCTGGCTCCTACACCTGAGCCACATCCGCCAAAGAGTCATGTTCTCTCTCTTGGTTGGTTGGTTGGTTGGTTGGTAAGTAAACAGGAAAACACAAAAGCTACTGACTGACTCAGCATAGACATACATACATCATGTTTGGTGTGGATCTGGATAAAGGGATCCACATCCACATCTCCCTCTCTTTAACAGTAAGAGATATGGCAGTTTTGATGTTGATGAAAAATATTATTATTATTAATTTAATTATAAATACAAAATGGATTAAGTTTGAGAGGTGACTACCAGGCCTTGGTGGAGGTATGCGCTCTACTGAGTGCCATTCTAGTTTAAGAGAGAATATAAGAGTCTTGTTTTCAATATATCATCTGACTGCTGTATAACTGTTGAAAATGTAGAACTTTCAACCTCAATCATGAACCTTCCTGATCACTCGCGGCTGAAGTAAACACTTTTTCTATTCAGGGACTGCCGCGTCTCCATTAATATGCGAAATCTGGTATTCAGTGATAAAAGCAGTTGTCTGTGACAAACTCAGTTTTCACTTGTAAGATCACTGATGTCTGAAATCATTTCTTGATTATTTTATCCACCCTTCCATCCTCCTCTCCCTCTTGCATATTGCATCAAAGATTATTTAAATGAGAAGATGTAAATCTGGGAGTTCAGAAGCTCTTATACTGTAGCACTAATTAGCACTTTTGCAATTATATAAGCTAATGTGACAAAGGATCGTATTGTGGTAAACACATACGCTGTTCTCCGGGACTACTTTACATTTCACTCCTGTTACCTAAGCCTCTGAGGAGACCCGAGTGTTTTCATGCTGTTCACAAGGCAGGTACAAAAGAAAATGTGTTTTTCATTTTACCTCGAACCCAATTCTAATTCGTTCCTGCGCTGTCAGTGGCTTCCCAGGACTCAAATTATTCACCATGGCAAAAAACCTAAATGTGAGTATTGTCTAAAGGATTATATTGACATTACTATTGAAGTCTTCTGGTTTGCTGAAGAATACTGAAAGATAAAAGAAAGTACAACTTTACTTGTGGCTTTGCATGAGTTTGAGTGACAACAGGGTGACATGTGTGGCGTTTCCGTGTTGAGTGGAGAGCTGCTTTTGACAGCAGCGTTATTATTTCATTGGTGTGTTAATGAAACTGACTGCAGTTTTTTTCTTCAGAGCTCAAAAGCATCCTTCATGGTTGGCGTGTGTGTGAACAGGCGTGTTTGTGTGTGGATACATTTATGAATGTCCATGTGTGCGTGAGTGTGGGTGTGTATGGGTTTGCCGACGTCTCTCGGGGCCAAAACAACACTTCTACTGAAATACAAACACAGCAGCTCTGCAGAACCCAGAAGAGAATAACATTGCTGCAGGTGTTTTTTCAAGGTGTTAGGCCCGGTGAGAGCACTTGCACACTGTGCATGCATGTTTGTGTGTGTGTGTGCAGGTAGAAGTTGTCCAGTGTGTTGATATATGCAAAATACATCTTTATCTCAGTTAAAGGAGACAAATGCTCATTTTCAAGTTCATAATTCTGGAGTACAATGCAGTTTTGGAGAAGAAATTCAAAACGCAGCATTTAAAAAGTAAAAATGAAATGACTAGATAAACAAGCTGCTCTCAGTTTATTGAGTCGTGAGTATATTGAGGCATAAACAAATCAAAAGTCAATGAAGATCTTCCCCAAAACTACATAGTGTACCTAAAATGCTCAAAAAATTTTCCAATTTTCTCTTACTGTCCAGTTTTAGCTCCCGTCCCTTTAAACCCCTTTCCCTTACTCTGATTGGTCAGCTTGCACAAGCCTGAGTCAGCACTGCTAACAACAACATAGCGGCTTTGCTAAATTAATTCCAACGTGCCAAACTAGCTGCTAAGCATAAATTGTGCAAATGTGTGACATGGTGACAAAGTGTGACATCACAAAGTCATGGAATTAAAGGCAGGACTGCTGAAGATGCATTTCAGGAGCAGTGTTTCCTGTGGGAGAGAGGAGCTTCCGTTGGTTTTTCACTTTCCAGATCTTTTACATGAACCTATATAAAACACTGAAGGAACGGAACAAAAACAATACAGTGTAATAAGTATTTTTTAAATTATTTTAGCTTTTCCTGTTTGTGTGTGTGTGTGTGTGTGTGTGTGTGTGTGTGTGTGTGTGCGCGTGTTTGTGTGTGTGTAGATGCTGTAAAGCCGCAGGTGTTTCGTCCTAGTTTGTCAGGCTGTGCAGATGTCACCCGCCCTCAGGCGCTATCTACTGGTCATTCTGCACTACTAAGAACTGACAGACCTCCTTTGATATCAAGAACCGACTCCTCAGCACAGAGTAGCACCACACGGGTGGGGGGTGGTGGTGAGAGGTATTAAGTTCAGAGATTTGCCCTGAAGCCTTACCTTTTTTCACTGGAGAACGCACACCTCGAAAACGCTCGCATAAACGCACATATGCATGAGCCGGGCAGCCACAGTTCAAACTATGGTAATAATTCAAAGTAATTACCGGTGAGAGGTGTCTGAAAACTCTCTTTAAAGCAGCTTTTTCTGCCAAACACTAACTCACAGACATAATTACTGCGAGCACTCAAGGTACATTGGTAACACTGGCGGACTGAAAAGATTCACACATGCACACACACAAACACACACATAAACACACACACACACGTATACTGTGAATATGCCTTTAAAAATTACATTTGTATAAGATAATAAGCATAAGCATTTATCTTTAAGACAAAGACACAAAGTAAACGGTTGAGTAATGCTCCGATAGCGGCAGCAGGTATGGCAGCTGCATGTCAAAGGGGTTGCCATGGTGACCGGGCACAGTCGGCTCAGCCATCCCCTCCCTCTCTCCCTCTCTCCCTCTCCAAGCCTTTCTCTCACTTTATCTATTTCACTGACTTGTTTTCCCCCCTCCAGCTCCTAGTTACTTTGTCTCATACCGGAGGATGGCTTTATCTCTCCGTGGTGGCCTTGTGTGTGGACGTAGCTCACAAAAGCATCGGAGAGGAAACATTCTTAGACCATAAAAGAGCATCATGACGTTCACCTTTAATCTGTAGCAACCAGAGATTTCCGTCTCATTCCTAGTGAGAGGCAGTGTCGCTGGCTCTGGCATCATGCCTTCACGTCTTGATGGGTTTTTCTTTTTTTTTTTCTCCCTCAGAGCACCATAATTGGGGGGGGGGGAGACCACAGTTAGCCCAGAGCAGATAATCACATCCTGACAAGGGAAATTATCATTTGGGGTAGCGGAGCAAGGCAGTTGCGTGTCTCAGACACAAATGTCACACTGCTTTCTGCTTCCCTGCCTTACATGTCGAGGTCATGAGCCTCTGTGTTAATTGCTTTGCCATGGACTTTGTGACTCTCGGATGGTTCAGGACCCTCTTTAAAACCTCTTGAGATCATTTGCAGCACAGCCTCTATATCCTCAGAGAGTTTACAAAGCCCACTGGTATCTGAGCTAAACCAACCCCCGATTCTGAGCTGGCCTTAATGCTGCATTTAAGCGAAGGCTTCCTTTCCTTCTCTGTATTCACAGGTCTGTCATTAACGCCATCTACCATGGACTTTAACCCGCTCCTTAACACAGTCGATTAGTGTAGAGGAGCGAGGACAGGCTGGGACAGTGGTGGAGCATAATGGTTAAATGTCAGCCATATTCTGTCTGCAGTGTGAGCCCATAATGAGAGCGAGGGAGCTCCGAAAATAGGAGCTATTGCTTGTAATGGGAGTCTCACGCAATGACTCAATGGGCTCTTTGTCTTGCTGAGCTCCCATACAGGAACACGGTGGCACACATGAACACACACTCACACTGGCACACTGACGTTTAGATAGACAGACACACACACACACACACACACACACACTCACACGGGAACTTGCAAATCTTTCGTTTCTCTCGCACTGAGCGCTGGAGTGCACACGCAGTGACTCAGAAAAAGAAAATGACACACGGAGTCATTTCGTGAGCACACACGCGGAATAACATACCACACAGTACGCATACTTTGAGCGTACGAGCCATAATATGCACAACAGCAAATTAACCCAGCTCACATAATCTCTGCAATTTCTTTCCTGTTGTGAAGAAGAGAGCTCTTTCTTATTTACCAATGAGGCAGTGGCTTACAGAGGACGGTGTGGGAGAACAGAAAGGCACTTTGGGGAGAGAATTTGCGGCGCATCAAGCCAAGATTTGCTGTCACTCCCTTGCTGCTAGTGTCTACAGTCAGCACAGCGTGTACCAAAACAGCCCTCTGCGCCTCCGAGACGTAATTTGCGCCTTGAGAACCCACTACATAAAATGTTTGGAAATGTGATATGATGTTTCAGAGCACCAACAAAATCAGTCCTTTGAAAAGCCGCCCCAGAGGATTAATGTCAGATCTACCAACAGACTAAGGCCTCATGGTGGGAAAACGCCCTACAGTTCTTTTTTTTTTTTTTTTTTTCTAGCATTGTCGGTCCCTGAGAGAATCAGAACCCCTTTCCCCAACTGGATTACTAAAATATAATATTTGGCACAAGTTTTTTATGCTTTGAATTGTTTTTATATTCTTACCTTTAAATCATTGATCTTCATTGACTGTTGTTTTTGTTCTCAAACTAAATAAACAAGCTTTTATTTTCAGGACTGAATGAAATAGACAAACAATCTGACCTTAAAGGACGACACAATTTCATACTGTTACTCTTTGTTTATTTTTGGCGGACCCTGCCATCTTTCTAGCTTCAAACAGGGTTCTGAGGACTTTATTTTCCTCTGAGAACAGCTTATTTATTCAGTTATGGTAAAAATACTTATTTCTGAGTTTGTAACATTACCTCATTAATATTGTAAATACTGGAATTTCTTCCCCAAAACTTCATAGTGCCCCTTTAAGAAAAACATTCTGAAATGTAATAATCAGTGGTTATCCAGTTTGATCGTGTACAAATATAAAAGAGAGTGAGAAGTGGATTCACATACATTTATGAAAAAGATTATTTTCCATTAGCATGTTTCTGTTGCACTTGAGGTTGATCTCAAGAATGACTTCATCATTCTGTCAAAGCACTCAACAAGAAGAATATCTCCGACAATGACGCCAACACTTCAGAAATAAAGCTTTGGAAACTTTTCACCAATCGACAATGAGTAAGTTTTATTTGATATTGAGCTCTTATTAATGCTGCTGAGGTGGGCGCAGCGGTGATTCAATCAAACAAAAAGTCTCTTTGGCTTCTTCTCAGCCGATCTCGTCTGAAAGGCTTACTAATGCTACCAACTAGACTACTGCACAGTGAGCTAGGCATTAGCTTGTTTTTCCTGCTGAAGTCTGTGCCTGAGGGAAGTGGGGCTCATTGCCAGCAGGCACAATTAGGATGTGTTTGTTTTATTTGTGGGACAGGAGCATTATGGAGATGCCAATCTGTTTCCATGTTTAATGCGCCGGGTTCCAAGCTCCGCTCTTTCCAATGAAAGTTGCTCACTTGCTGCTGCGTGCTACACGCCAAGAAAGTTTAAGGCTTCTGTGTTTTGGGGCTTATAGCAAATCCGCATTGGTATCCCTCTCTGGCTCCCACACACAAAATAATATTCTGCTAAGGCTTTAAGTCTTTTCTAGGACCTAATGGCTTATGGTTTGATGAGAGTCATTCCCGGGTGTTTATAATGTTAGAATTTCTGCATTATTTTACAGCTCCAATAGCTGAAACATCATTTTTGTTTGTGTAATTTACTATGGCTGAGGCCCCTTGAGTGTGCACTGTGTTGTGTTAGGTGGAGGAGTGATGATTGCATCTGTTTCTGTGCTGCTGCAGTTAATGTCTGGACAGTAAAGAATATATTTACCAGTCAATTCCACATTTAAAGTTAGTTAAAGAGATAGTTCGGATCTTTTGATGTGGAGTTGTCTAATCCCTAGTCAGTGTCAGTATTATCTGCAGTAGATGACCGTCAGCTCTCCCCTTGTGCGACAAATCAGCAAGTAGCACCGACAGGGAAGCAGAGCGTTGTACTGCTAAACGGGACCGACAGCAAGACGTATTTTAGCCATTTAAAAGAAGGCATACCTAAAAGAAAATATATCTGTTCTGAAGGGATGGTGTACGGTTGAGGGAATGTGGTCCCATAGTAAACCCATAGGAGATGCCAGAAATGTTCAAAATATAGCATACGCTTAAACAGATATATATATTTTTCGGTGTGCCTTCTTTTTAATTGGCTAAAATATGTACTGCTGTCGGTGCAGTTTAACACTCTGCTACCCTGTCAATGTTACTCTCTGCCTCTCCACACAGGCGGAGAGTTGACGGTCATCTACTGCAGGGAAATACACTGACGAGGGATAAGTACCTCATAAAACCCCACAGCAAAAGACCCCAACTATGCCTTTGAATTGGCAATAGACAGCTTTCATGGAGTAGATGTTGATTGCAAACTGTAATGGAGATGACACGACTGCAAAGCCTTGTTTTCACTCTGCTTCTCTGTCCTTCACTGTGTAAATAATTTGCAGAAAGGAGGACTCAATTTATGGTTACAGCCCTGCCTGCTTTCTTCTCTCCATTATAGATTTGATAAATTACTCGAGCTATGTTTTCACTCCTTGTAAAATTATGACAATTTCACCTTAATACTTCAGTGAATATGCTTCATTCTTCTCTCTAATTTCAAGAGTGGAGTAGTGTAAATTGTTTCTTCACAAATTGGAAAAAAATTGGTGTGTCGTGTGCTGTTGGTAGTTGCTGGGCTCTGAGGAAAAGAGAAAGCGATCCAGTTGTCTTCGTGACAGCTGCACTAACTATAATACCGTGGGTGGATGTTGAGAAGTCCTCTCTTAAAGTGAAAAGAGACAACATTTTTGTGAAAACTTATAATTATGAGGTAAATAGCATTGCACAGTGTAATGGCTGGAAAAACAGAAAAGACACCATCTGCGTTTAGCCATTAGCCATCAGGCAGGATTTCCGGAACAGGAAGAAGGGTTTGATCACTCCAGTTGCTACCGGTAGCTATCCCCAGGTAACTGGAACTAGAAATTCTTCACTGCAAAGGAAATAGAATCCCCTTGAAAGATGAGGCATAGAAGGCGAAGAGGGAGACTGTGATAGAAATCGAGGTAAAACAAGAGTCAACAGACGGGCATTCACTCAGTGGAGAGAGAGCTCCAGTGTTGAAGTCTGTTCCCCCATCAATATGGTTTCCTCCCATCGACAGGACTGGAGACGGTTCAAAACTGGTATATTTTCTACTCGATCAAACTAATATTCGTACGGTTTCTTGCCCTGGGGATTAGCCAGGCGAGCAATAGCCGTATTGCCAACAGAAGAAACAGACATCTATGTTTGGTTCTGGCTGTCAATGTTAGCGACCCAGTTGTCTTTGAAACAATGCAAACAAACAGAATGCATTACATCCACTCGTTAAAGCCACAAGGCTAGCATGTTCATAAAGAGGATGTGCAACAACCAACATCTGGCATAGTGGCAGACTCAGGATGTTTGAGGAGCTGGGGCGGAAAAAAAGGTGTTTATAGTGAAGAGAGGGCCCTACCAGGGATCCATAGATGGCACTTTATCACCTTTGGTCCACTGGAAGGGCACCCTAGATGTTACTTTTTTTATTATATGGCACCCTGAAGGACACTTGCCGTCCACCACTGGTCTGGCATAGTTTCATGAACTGACAAGTTACACAACTACCAGTGGCAATTGAATACAGATAGAGTAGAGCTAAGAAAGCTATACTACATGATGTGAGGCACATTGGAAGCCCACACTATACAGACCCTGTTACATGTGAGAAAATGTCTTTAAGGACCAAAGCACGTCACATGCAGTTCTGACTGTCACGAGTGCTGTACCTGGAGGCTTGGCTGAGGCTGCTAGCCTGTGGACAGAGCACAACTTCCTGCTTCCCTTCCACCACCTGGAAAACCTCCAGCCCAGCATGCTTGTCCAGGGAAAGCATCCACACAAGAGGAGCAATTTGCCAAATTCATTGTTCAGCCTTGGGCAGCCATGACAGGTAAGCAGGACAATGAAGAAGACAGAGAAAAAGGAGATGGGGTTGCAGCGGGTAACATATCAAAGGACCAATTTTACAAGAAACTGATGGAGGTGATTTCCATGGAGATGAGCAGATTTCTTGGCCACAACCCCCTGCTCGTCCCCCTTTATACTCAGCGGGGCATTTTTCCGAGGATCAGCCAACCCACCTGCTTGGGTAGCTGCCATGCTGGGAGAACATGCGGCAGCAAGTTCCTCTCTCCTGGGGGTCTCGACATCAGTCGAAGTCCCACACTGAGACCTCCACGGGTTATTCCCATACATCTCCGAGCCATCCGGCCATGTTACACCCGACATTGGATCTATCAAGTTGCTCACATGTTATTCCCAGTTTGTACAGGTACGGGTGTCTTATTCATGTAATTTGTCAGCCGTCTTGGGTAAAAAGGGTTAACATCCATCCATTAAGCTTCAGTAAATCTTTCCTCCAGACTTCTGGGCCTATTTCTTGTGTGAGACTGTGTGCTGCTGCTACTTTAAGCGGGCTTTGATTGTCAGATGGGCTGATAACCTTTCTGCCTCTCTTCCCAGCATCTGTCAATCACTGTTGAGCCTGTGAGCCACAAGAAGCTACACAGCCAGAAGGGATGTGACACACAGAGAAGGAATTAGAGACAGAAACACACACACACACACACACAGGGAGACAGCTAGGCATAGGAACCTACTTTGGACCCATTAGAGGTCCAGCAGGCTGTGCATTGGCTGAACTCAATCGAAGCCTGTTTCAGCATTTCTGATCATTAAACTAATGCCTAGAGTTAGAGATGGGACTCCGTCCTCCGTTGTCTCCATTAATCTATTAGTCTTTATTGACTGGTCTAGTTCCTTGCTTGGAGATAATCATGTTTCCCCAACGTGGCCTATTTACTCTTCTCTCCTTTGCTGATTTGACAGTCGCAACATGCCAAAAATGTCACATACTGTGTTCAAACTCCACTGGCTCTGTGTCCTCTATACACGTTGCAGTCCTAATACTGATGATGAGAGTGTGTACTGAGGCCTGTCTGAGCTGCTTAGCAAAAGTGATTTAACCCGTACAATAGCTTAAAATGGAGATTGATTGTTAGAAAATTAAAATGGAATCAAACAAAGCAGAAAAGTTAGATTTCTTCTAAAGAATCGTGCTCTTTTTGTGACTTACAGCAACATAAGTAATGATGAGGTGACAACAAATGTAAGGTAATAGGATTTATTTTTTACAGTTGACAGTAGTCAGACAGAAAAAATAACCCCAAAAATAGACAAAAAGCCACTCTAATCGAGATAAATGCCATATAAATAATGATTAAAATGACTGTGTGTAATGTGAACAGGGTTGCTCATGGGGATGAATGCACAAAACATACCCTCAGCTCTCAGCTCTATTCAGCATTTCACCACCTTCTCAGCATTCGTGCTTTGTGGCCTGCAGGGAAATGAAACAGAGTCAGTATGAATTGGAGTCACTGTTTTGATGACTTTCAACTTGACTTGACAGAAAATAAATGACTTGAGACACAATGACTCAAACACTTGTCTGTTTATTTTATTCTTTCAGCTTAGTCGTTTTAGTGTGTCACTGTGCTTAGTCTTTTTAGTGTTTAAAAGTGATGGGGAGGGAACATATTATTTTAAATTAAAGAAATTAAGAAATAAATAAGCTTCAATAAAGTAATTTACTTGAAATTACATTTCATTTGAATACTAAAAATAACAGCTGACCCCGTGGCGGGGTTTCGGATGGGGGCGG
>OMLP01015279.1:0-37312 GCA_900302685.1 Spondyliosoma cantharus | reverse complement strand
GGTGATGGGGGGGACCTAACTATTCCTGAAAGATGTGAGTGGCCAAGAAATTCATAAAACACTGTCGTTTTCCCTGACACATACACTCGCTCGCCTCTCCCTGCGGATCTCCCCTCTAGTTGAGGGAAATGTGCCCTTGACAGTCCTAACGTCAGCTGTGATTTTGTCACTCAGTGGGCGAAATACATTGTGGTGCTGCGGAACCTCTTGGATGCTAATAACTAGAGGGGGGGCAGTCCACCCTCCTGATATAACTCCGGAGTCTAGTGAGAGTTAGCAGCTCTTTAACAACTTTAACAAAGAAACCCCCACAGTATCTGAGGTGGAAAAATGTCTTCTGTACATCCAAATCTCATTATATTACCTGTTATAGGCTACACAGAGTGTTACGCTGAATCTTAACCGGCTCATTATTTTCTTTTTTTTTTTTTCTTTTTTTTTCTGCTACAGTTAGTTTCCTCTTTTTTAGCTACAAACAGCTGCGTGCTGAAGAAAAATTAAAGCAACAGCTCTCGAGTGCATACACAAATGAGGTTGCTGACATCGGTTGAAGGGGGATGTCTACTTCACTGAGCGGCAGAGGTGAATCAACAGATTTGGCACCTAATCGAAGACTGAAAAAAGACAGGCGTACACAGACACACCAACCTGTGAGAGGACATCAGTAATGGGCTCACATTTTCCTAATCTCCTTTGATGGATTCAGGCCATGATTTTCATTTAGTCCAAAAGAGATAACCAAACTGTCAGCTGTGCTGCTGCTTTGCTTTAATCTCCGCCTGCAGCCAATAATCACCCTGCAACCCGCAACCCTTTGTCAATTGTTAATCTTGTATTGAAGACATTTAGATGCCAGGATGGTATTCTGCATCCTAGGATAATCCAGGAGGCCACTGAGGAGGAGCAAATTGGATTCATTATTAAATTTTACATTATTAAAAAGACAAATGAATTGAGTTCTCAAAATAATTTGTGAAATCAATTTGAAAAAAAAATAATCATCAACATGCAGATGCATATGTCATCTTCTTGCAGACTGGCGGAATGATTAGCAATCTATGATCTTGAAATAGAAGATAATCCCTACTGTTTATTATTTACTGTAGTAAATTAGAGCGATTTATCTTAAAAAAAAAAACATTCAATGACAAAGCATGTGTGTGTTCTCTCAATGCAAGTGGATTTAAATGACATCAATTAACGTGTGTGTTGTTCTTGAGGAGATGTGTTAAACTGATTGATCCCTTTATCGTCATAGTTTAGGATTGTGACAGGTCCAAATTGAAACTGAAGCCGTGATATGATCATGGTCTCACAGGTGCAGCAGGTTTGCAGCAATTTCTTTCATTTCATAGTTAACACCAAAACCCATGTAAATCATGAAACATACAAAAATCCAAACTTCAAAGATTTCATCATTAATTTCATCCCTTTTACCTCCCTCACATTACCGCGCACGAAAGCTCCGACCGATGTTTACCCTCAGTTCTGTTCCCAAAAGGACAAAAACTTTGGAGAAAAAAAAAACGTTTTCTCCTCAAACCAGACTCCCTTCTCATCTCAAAAACTCAGGCTTTGCCAGACTCTTGGACTGTGTTTCTCAGAAAGATCTATTGATCTCTTTATTTTTGTTTACTCAGTAGATACTAAAACTTTAATTCCACGTTGGAGAGTTTCCTCTTTCCTATCGAGTTAATAACAGCAGCTCATAGTTTTTGCTGCTTAAATGTGCCACGATATTTGATGCAGTGACATCGTTGTGTGCGTGGAAACAATTTAAATGACAGAAAGTAACCTCTCTGATTGTTACAGCAGAGTGTACATGCATTGTGAACTCTCTATGTAAAACATGCACCTATTAACTTTAAACAAGGTTTTTGTCAGCCTACATCACGGTCGCTTCCTGCTGCCTCAAGATAGCAATGCACCAGACCACAGCTCATTTTTCTGCAAAGATTACCTCATTTGTTATACTATTGATTTGATATTATGCTATGTTTATGTGTTAAATTAACAAAAAAATAAATACAGAATGAATAGAATAATACAAATAAAACAATAAACTTGATAAGAATGATATGATAACTTGAATGATAACTTCTGTGGACAAATGACTTTGTACAGCTGAGATAGGACCTTGAATGAATCTTGACATTCACAGATAAAAAAAAAGAAAATCTCCAGATATTCTGCTAATTTAAAAGTGCAGCCCGTGCGCTTCAGTTGATGGAACAACAGTCTGTGGTTAAAATGAATCAAACAGAGACTGATTGGAGGGTCACTCCTGGCAATTTCGTAGGTGATTATATTATTGGAGGCCTTCACATTTAAATGAAAAATCTGAAATAACTTCGGTTTGCTATTTGCCTTCACCGCGGAGCACACAACACAGGATATGCCGAGGCATGCTCAAACACAAGAAAGGCAAAGGAGCTTGATTAAAGTTTATCTTTTGGGGCAATAAGTCTACTGGCATTCATTATTGCTTGTCAGATTGTAAATGGTCCGTGGGAGAGATATTATGCAAGCTCACACACATATGTTAAAGGGAATGATTTAGTAACGCTGTCCAACCACGCTCTAACCTGTTTGTCCCTGAGTGTGTCAATGATTAGTCTGACTGGAGACAACATCTAACGGGGCGAGAGCTACAAAATGCTACACATAAAGGGTGCCCCGTAAGAGGAACCATGCATCATCTCTTTTTGTGCTTTTTATTCATGAGAGGAAATTAAATAATCTCTCTGTAAATTGGGGAAAGCTTCAAGGAATTAATCACCAATCCCAAGTGACCCTAAAACAATTATTTTTGGAGAAATTCAAACCAAAAGGGCCTGTAGTTTATTATAAAGGATTATCTTTGTCAAACCATTAGAAAGTTCGAGGGGAATTTTACATGCGAATATTAACCAAATGAGTGAAACATTACACCTGTATGTAATAATACTCAAAACATGTGTAGAAAACATGTTATAAATTGCCTTGGTGTCTGAGAGTGAGCTGAAAGGCATGGCATGCTCAGTTAGTATACAGTGGATTCAATTTAAGTCAGTTTGACACCAAGAATATTGATTCCATGTTATATTCTCTCAGAAATATGCTCATTCTGCACTTGATACCCTAAATAAATTTGTTGATGGACAGGGAGAATTACCAATTGTTTTCTGACAGGAGCTGAGATTATCCATCGTAACTGTTTGCTTCCTGACAAACATTCCTCTCCCGCTCGTTAGTATTCAAGTAGGATGCACATTCACACCTCACGTGATCGTGCTGATTTGCTTTAAAGGCATTCTATGCAGGATTTCAGGTCGGCCCTTTGGGAGCAGCGTGAATCAGAGGAATCAAACCTTATTTTCTGATAGTTTCATGGCAGTTACGTTCTAAAGTGTAAATGAACACGCCCCCACACCTCTACACAACCCTGCGCATTTCGTGTGATTGTGGCCAAAGTGCACGCTTCATCCTGTCTGCTGCTTACCTCTCTGCTCGCTGCATAGCTCAACCCTGCAGCTCTTTAAACATCCACGAGAGCAAAGGAGAGAAACTGGACGCTTTCGTTTTTATCAAGTCCCCAACCTCAAACCCTGTACAACCACCATTGGCCATGGGGCCACACACCACTGCCCAAAGGTTGATGCCGAGAAACCTTGGCATTTCACTGAGAAGTACACTTTTATATTGTTCCCTTTAAACCAACACTTGACCACATGTAAACTCAGAAACTCAGAACGCAGAATACTGCAACCATCCTGCATTTCTCATCAGTTCCCCAACCAAGTGGGTTGCTTTGACAAACAATCCAAAGCATGTTAAACTTGAATAGCACCCTACTGCCACCAAGGCCAAACAGTCCCCTGCAATTCAATATCAAATAAAACATACTAAGATCTGATATATCGAAAGTGTTATTTGGATCCACAATATATTATACTCACTCATAGATACCAGCCACCTGCATACGCCTGATTTTTGTCATCAAGAATTATTACCTGAGAATCTCAATCGCCAAAATGTTAAAGAATGTAAGAAAAAAATCCTGGATCAGTCCTCTTATCCCATTCTACACCAAAAGTTTTTGGCCTTTATTATGAGACCCATCCTCCATTCAGGTTTCATGGAAATCCATTCAGCAACTTTAATGGAATCCTTCTGACAAACCAATGAGCCAACCAGCCAACAAACAAACGGACGCAGGTAAAAATGTATCCTCCTTGGGGAAGGCAATTCATTTATTTATTTAAAGTAAGTTAAGTCAAATTGCGATAAGGGACATCTCTGATCAGTTGGTAAACAGTGTTTTTGAGGGGTTCCCTGTGTGGACTATCTTGGAACTTGTTATCTTGCGTACTGTTGCATGTTTCTACATTTGTGTCTTGCCTTTTTATACTTGAATCAATTTCTCCAAATCAGTTGCAAGCCCTGTCCACACCTGACTGGGAAATGGTATACAAATGTCATTTATGTTACCCATTCTCACTGTGATTGGATTCATAGTGAGGTTTTTTCCCCGGCGCATGGTGCTTGGTTGGTGTCATTTATGGCATAAACAACAGCATAGTGTTGCAACGACAACATCAATAAAAAAAAAACAGGTGCTCTCAACCTCCCCTTTGTTGGTATTGAGCAACGTGCCGAATGTAAGCCACATCAGTATTTGAGCTGACAACAGATAAGAGCCAGGAATCCAAAAGGTTCTACTTGCTGTAGCATCTAGAGGCGCACATTAACAATGTGTTAATAATCTGTGTTCTTGCATCATTGCTCAGACAGCCCGTGTACAGTAAATGCATCAAATATAGAACAGCTGGAACTCGCTAATCCCACCTGGTCATTGGCAGTGTGCTCACGCAGTGACCTGGAAATATTAGATTTGAAATAACACATCCTCTCGCTGTGCGAACATGGGTTGCCTTGCTTCGTTCTGGAGAGAAATTCTAAAATCCAACCTGGCCTGAACTGACTGGTTTTGATTAGCTGTGTCGTCTGAGAATAGAGAGCTCCCAGGTACGGCTGCTCAATAAAAATCTCACTGTCCCTGGGAACATAATGTAGAAGTTTACCCAGCACTCAGGCAGTCACACTTTCCCATAGATTTCCGTAATGTAATACTTGTGGCAGCACACACATCATATCCGAAGGAAGTGACTCATGCATGTCTTTCAGCGAGAGTTGTGCTTTGAACTTGTTTATTATGTTGCCTCCTGTGCTCCTACCTCACAAGCCTGGGTCCAGCTTGCATTTAGTCTTGCGGACGCAGGAATGTGAGACCCTGCTGAAGACCTTGGAGCAAGTCAATAACACATACAAACAACAGGTCTCTGCTCTGCGATTATCACTCCCATGGCTTTAGTGGCATACGGTACAAGATGGACAAATGTTTTGGTAAACATCCACAGCCCAAATGTCAGAACTGGGGTCACAACTTTTTGTAAAGAGCTACACCAACATGCTTGTTTAATTTTCTACTTGAAAATGGAGTTTATCTGCGAGATCAAATGTGTTACGTGAATTTGACCATGGGCATGGACTGTTGAGTGTTTTAAACAAGGCCAAATATATCAATCAGGTATCATGTGGGTATCATTTGATTGCATTTAAATGTGACTGCTGTCAGGCTGAAAATGAAAAAGATGAGACATGCTGGGTACCTATCAAGGCTAAAAACACTTTATTTTGGGAAACATGGATTTCTTGTTTATTTAACCAAATACATCAAAGTGCTCAGAGTATTAGTGGTGAAAATAAAATGCCATTCAACTCCAAGTTTTGAAAAGAACTGCGCAAAACCCATTTCCATTTTTTTTACCACAATCCCTGATTTTCCAGTGAACCCTTATCTCTCAGAACCTCATTACAAGGTTGATGGTTGACATCTCCACCTGTGAAATGTCTGGTTACACAGATGCAACCAGACATGTCTTTGATCATTTAAAAAAACGGGGCATAAAGGATCATAACGCATTGAAATGAAAGAAAGTTTTCATAACACACCTATCCCAACACAAATGGGGACACTCTACAACTAGTTGTGAATGCGCAAAACGGAGGTATGGTTACGTGATAGGGGCAAGGGCTGTATTGGGATTGGGCCAAAATATTTAAAAGATACTGGTTAAGCCTCAGTGTATGGCTCCAATCTAGACTGTGATCAGGTTCAACTGGGCTTAGCTTTTCGAACAAGCCACTTTTCAATGATTGTGAGGTACTGTTCCCAAGGGATAGAAATGTATGGATGGAGTAAGGGTGAGTTTTGGGTGAGGCACAGGGGGTCAGGTTTGGGTTAGGATATAGAGATGGGGTTTGGTTGGGGATTTAGTTAGGGGGATCCCCTCAGGTCCCAGTCATATGGACAAATAGCTGAAGAGTACAGAGACCAAGGCCACTAGTCAAAGGAACTCTCTCAATTTGACCAACCTAGATATTTGTTATCAAAGATGAAATAATGAAATTATATTATCATAGTTTTATGAAGAACCTATACTGTAGTATGTTCAAGGCTGTAATATCTTTTAAATTCAAACAGGACCAGGTTTCTGTCAAAGAGGCACGGGGGCAGATCGTCTATCTAAGGATGCATTTTTATCAAAGCAACGTGTCAAAACACTTGAATCTTTCTATTGCTGTCTGCAGCACATGTATTCACCTCCAAACAAAGAAACCCATTTGCTATTACTCGAGAAACAACCTTTCCAACTTAAGCAAACTAACATCCCCGCCGCTCAGCGAACTACGCCCTTGCTTCTACAGCTTGCGATGTTCCACAAAGACAGCTGTATGAAATTTGAATAGGGTACACTGACTGTCTTCCTCGATATCTTGTAGGAACCCATGTACAGTGCCAGAATTTAAATCAGTTCATGAATATGGAACGGTCCAGTTGGAATTTCCGTACGGTAAAGCAGCTTGTCACTCAGAACGTCAGCATCAACTTTTGCCCTCACAAGCCTGAAATACAAAATTCAGAGACTATGATAAATCTGGCAGGCCCGGCTCGCTGACAGCTATGTGGGGCTCCAGAAGAATGACCTGCTAACTGTGTACTGCATGTATAGGGGGTTCTGATCCACTGCCCCTCAGACAGAAGACAGAGACACACGCAGACAAGGGAATTGGGAGGGTCTACATGCGAATACAACAAACCAAGCATGCGTTCAACTGCATCCCTTGGGCTTGGAGGTTGTCAATGGGCTTGTTTTCCACCCTTCAGGACTTCAGTTTACTTTTCAAGATTAGAGGGGAATAAAATGGTGTGCATGGAAAAAGAAAGTTGTATTTTTTCGAGTCGGGTTTTCTAAGGTGCTGACTGCAGTTTCTCACAGTTTAATTCTCACTTTCTTTTTCCAAAAATAAAACCCGGGAGAATCCTTGGTTTTGACTTTGAACCTTGACGAAGGGCTGATGATCACTATCATAACTCCGGTGTGCCACAGCTTAAATGAAAATTTGAAGCAATGATCAGTTTCTCTCGCGTGGGGAGAGACTGCTTTAACAAGATAAGCCATGACGCGATCTCACAGAGTGAAACTACAGTACTTCCCTCTCTTCTTCTAATGCAGATTATTGTATTTCTGGTTTAGGCTGTCATAATAATTCCTCATGTCAATAAGATTACATTATGCAGCTGATCCAAGTTGATCCAGAAATCCTAATCCCAAAGCCCAAGAATGCTTGGTTTCTAACACCCCCAATCTTCTTGGAAGTAGTCTAGCCTACATCCGGGGCTGAAACAGAGCTGCCTTGTGGGAAAAACCAGCGCCTCACTTGTTCGGGGTCTGGTCGGGGTCAAAGCTTGTTCCGCTATTAGGTATTCTGCGCCCATCTGTACCCCGATAATTAGACTCATTCCACACCCTGCGAACTCACGGTGACCTGTTTTTGCAAAGGGAATCAAGGCTGTAGGTTGTTCTTGGGATATATCCAATCCAATTGAGTGGATGAGAAGTGACAGAGGCATAAAAGCCCAGAGAGCCATGCTGCAGATTCCGAACACGTAATTAGCCCTGTCCCAGGAGGACGTATGGTGAGTCTGCTTATTCCAGACCATACATTAGCAATGACATCCTTCTCCGAGCAGACAGGGTAAAAATGAACATTCCTTTAACAGAAGGGTGAAGAAAATATAAAATAATTAGCACACATTAGCATGAAATTCAGTTCTTAGAGCCGTGAAACTGAGCAAAGTTGATATGAATGGCTTTGTTTGATTTCTCCTTTCCGTGGCGCTCCGTCGTGAAGTGGAAAATGGTGTCTGCGCATACCCCCCAAAAAATGTGAAGAGCATAACAGATTGATTAACTGAGTGAAATTAAATCATTGCCACAGGTTTGACAGCAAGCTTACCTCAGAGATATGGCTCATTCTAAAAGCAATCAATCCTTAATTGTTCCACTCCATGAACACATAGCAAAAAAAAAGGAGTGCAGATTAGCGTGGCAGCAACAATGATTACGTTTTCATTAATTTTCTTTCATAAAACTATCTGCTTAATTAACATGACTGGGTTTCTTTGCCAATCAGCCTTTCTAAAAAAATAAATAAATGCACGAAAAAAACAATCTTGTTTATTTAACTGTATGTTATGTGTTTTCCAATGTGAGTCCATTTTCAAAGTAGCCATGGAGAACAGTTTTTTAATTTGCGATTGTGTCTCAGTGCTCACTTAGCTATTCTGTAATCTCTTTAACCTGTTGTACTGTGATCAGACAACTGTTTCTTTCTTACAGCTAAGGCTTTGGCCAAGCTAGGGAAGCATCTCTCAGTTGGAGATTATCCTTTACCCTTGAGTGGGATTCTTCACTGGAGGGATTCAAAGACGAGGCTTGAGGGACACAGATTTCCATCTCGTTTCCAGCTCACTTCTGCGCCTTCTCTCCCCTGCCTTCTCTCAATTCTGTCTCACTTCCTCCTAATGTTGACTGTAAAACACGGATCTCGCTCATTCAGTCCCCAGCGTGTGAATGCTTAAACAGGTACATCTTAAAAAAAAATTACAAAATGCACATCAACAGCTCATTGAAAAGCAGCACACGATAGAATTGTACTGTATGTATAGAATCTGCTTAAATCAGCTCTTAATGCATGAGCCGTGCCGATTAGCATACTCGTTTGGGTCAGTGCCATTGAGAAATCCAGGCCGTCTGCCAATTCACAGCCAGCGGAAATCTGTTTTAGTGCGAATAAAGGTGTGAGTGAAAGCAAGGGTAACAATATGAGCAGCGAGCTATGCTTCAGCTTTTTCAAAATAAGCCCTCAAACTACTGGCAAGTTCAAAACTGCCACAGTGTCTCAGTAATGCCACGCCATACTACAAAGCATTGCACCTTCTTCTCTACGCGTTCATAGTTCTCGTCGCCTGACGGTGGTTGTCGAGGTTGTCTCCTGTGTTGACGCTAATGCTAATCCTGGGTGTCAAACAAATTCAACTTACCGTCCACTGTACAGAGGGAGAACTAAGAACATTATCTCTCGACACAAACGGAGGTGCCACGGCGTTCGTCAGTGTGAGCCCCTGCTTGAATATTCAGTTCCTTCCCGGCACACGGGGAGGATCGTTTGATGTTTACGGGAGAGATTTCGTGTCATGAGCAGAGTATCAGAGGAAAGGTTGGCTGTAGGTAGAGCGTAATAATAGACAGTATTGATTATGAGCATATTGATGGCAGTTTAAAAAACCCTGTAAGCGTACCGTTTTTTAATTTTTTTTTTTTTTACTGCAGAGACATCCAAAGATAGAAAAAAAGAGTGTACATGATACTCAAATACTTTGGGCTTAACACAGCAGGGGTGCTGGAGATGCAAGACTTGCAGACATACAAAGAAAATGCAACAGCCATGTGTGCACTCTCTCAAGACTCCAGCTTGCCTCTTGAAGCCATTTTTTTAATGTGCATCAATCTGTGCAATCTCCAAGAAGTCCATCTCAGGAAGCAAAGGAGATGAATAAATGAGTGCATCTGACAGAGTAGTCATAGTCAGGATCAAAGGAGAAGGAGATAATTAACAGCAGACTAATTGGTAACCACCCCAAGTTTTCATCAGATATGAAAAAGACTGCAGCTTTGCTGGGTATTAATTGGAGGAGAATGTGCGTTAAATATGTTCGGGCGAGGCGTCTTCAGTAGTGGAAAAATTAATGGATGTGAATTTTGCTTGAAAAAAAGAAGAATTTTTCAATGAAATATGGCACAAAAACAGAATTCACCAGGGTCAAATAAAGACAAATGTGACAGATTGTGTACAGAAGTTTTACGTTGCTTCAGATTTTCTGCATGTAATCTTTGACATAATGATGTGTGCGCATGATACTGTAGATCCGAGTTTGATATTTTCGGCGAGATGCTCCCTAAGAGTATTTTTTTTCCCAGTGTACAACATTTTTTTGTCACGCTGTCTTCTCAGCACACTCCTCTCCAAAAGATTGTGGTGGAGGCATCCGTGCTCCTAATGTCACCGCCACACATTGCCCGAGAACTGAGCTGTGTCAGAAAATTCACAGACCTTACCAGTCATGCCATTCATCATAAATATCTGACGAGACATCTCGTAAAAATGTAAATGGACAAACCTTAATGGCTAGAATGAAATTGTTTAACTAGAATTGCAGAGTTAATGCGCATTTGCCTGCACCTTTAATGCGTGTGTGTAGAAGCTCCTATGCATGTACTGTATGTTCTGTCTGACAGGTCCCAGAGCACAGGCTACCACAGTTGTGAGCAGAGTGGCAGCTAAATCAATAATGGACATGACCCATGAGAAATTTTTAGAAGAACTGTGGTGTTTTTTGACAGCTTGATGGCATATTCGGGAAAGTTTTCCCCGTTTTACACCCGCACACGAGTATGAGGAAGGACGCAGCTGTACATGAAAGGAAAGATCTGGTATATAGGCCTGTGGTATTAATGAGTCAACACAGGACTAATAAACAGCGCGTATCAATTTATCATGTTATCCGGCAGCACGTGTGGAAATACAGCCTGGGGGGAGGCAGAGGCAACAGTCTCAGGTGGGACATTAAAAGTAGTATTTATAAGTCTGAAAATGTCTCATTCAGCTATGAAATACGGTATTGTTAGAGGCTCGGAGCAGCGGCGTGCCCTGTGGTGCTAATGTGAAGTAATGCTTTGCAAATAAAAGGCTTACATGCTAAGATCGTGTTAATCTTGCATAACCTTGTAAGGGAAGCGCTTATAGTATAACTTCACCTCATGGAAGACACAAAGAGCCTGAAAAAGAACAACACGAAGCTACTGTACGTGTCAGGCTGCGTTTTCAGACGGTGTGACTGTGAGTCTGTCGCTACTACAAAGTGTTGCCCATGATAACAACGCGATTACCTCATTATAAGAGTATCAGCGAAAAAATACATTTGCTTTTTGTGAATATCCTGATTTACATTTATTTTTACCACATATGGTAGCAGATGCTTTTGTCCAAAGCGACTTACAGTAATTCATACATACATTCATACACTGATGGCTGCCATGCAAGGTGACGACCAGCACATCAGGAGCAGTTTTTAGGGTTCAGTATCTTGCCAAAAAACACTTCAACATGCAGCCCGGGGGAATCGACCTTCCATTAAATGTTGCATACTGTAATTCAATATCATTTGTGAGCTGTGTACACAGTCTGAAGTTGTGCACATGTTAGGGCATGGACATTTAAAAAGAAGTGTAGTCAAGTGCTGTTAGGCGTGTTATCGTAACACTATTTGTGCATTTGCTTTCACAAGTGAAAGGGGTCAGCCCTGTGTTCCCACATTTCTAGGACATTTTCAAAATGAGGTCTTGTGTTCCTACATTTCCCTTCAATTTAAGCCCTATCCTCGAGAAACTTGAGTGTTGAGGCAACAAGTGAAATGACATCCAACTTTTGCACAATCAAGATGATAAAAAGAAATGTTAATCATTCGTGAGGCAAACGAATGTGGTGTGATGTATTGAAAGCTAGGTTAGCTTCATTTACAGAAGTGAATAGGACTTGATATCCAACGTCACTAGCGTCCATCGTAAGTGAGTCCAAATCAATACCAAATTGAATTGCTACACTGGAATTATACAACTTACATCTCCTTTTGAATTAGATTTCTGTGCTTCTTCTATATTAATGAACATCTAACCTTTTCTGCAATATAGCTTCAATGTGGCTCACATTCATTTTCCTTCATCATTCTTGTCTTCACTTTTTTCCGGCAGGCTCTGTGTCATTTTGTCCTATTCTCTCGATTTTCTTTGCGTGCACTCAAGTTGTCCCTTCAGCATTCAACACTCTAAAGGTGCATGCACAAACTGTGCATGCCACTCAATTCTTGCACACTCTCCTGCCTGTCTAAAGTATCTAAAATCCAGGTGTCGGCTGCTGAATCTGGCTTTCTGAAGGCTCGTCCTTGGTGATTGTGCCATGGAAAACTGTCAGCCATTGACAAAACACTTCTGCAGTGTATTCTGCCCTGAATAGAGTTGGTCAACGCGGTGATAAAATATCTGATGGGAACGAGGAAAATAAGATAACTTTTGGTAGAGCGATGGAATTTTAGTTTATTCCATTTAAGCTTTTAACATGCCTTACCTACCTAATACTTAATGGTTATCATACTTTTAGTGGCATTAAAATTGTATTTTATTCATTTGACATAGCTTTATAAGTTATGTATGATACATTATAAACAGAAATCAGCATAGCAAAGTAGAAGATAACCTAACCTGTCCCTTTTTCATAGACTTTTTTTTTTTTTATCTCAAACTGATTTGTTGCTTCATTTAGAAAAGAATACCCGCGATATCTTGATTTTAGGATTTTGCTGATTGCTTGAAATTCGGGGAGGCCATTAAGGTAGCAAAAAAAATCAAGATCCATTATTGTATGGAGTTTGATCGGCCTGTGCGGGGGCGTTATGTGCTTAAAACGGTTCTAATATTAGCTAATGAATGCATAACCATCCCGTCCCCCCTTCTTCCTTTTTGCACCTGCAGACGAGCAAAACAATAATCCGTTATATAAAGTGCTGTTTGTTTATGCAGCATATATAGGACAACTGCAACTTGTAAACAAATCACGGCTCTGTGTTCTTTGAAACGCCTTCATTTCTCCGAACAGTCGCTTACAAGCCAACAGTGTAATAACTCCCCAGGGATTGCTCCTTTTGCCAAATTGGAGTGGTAAAAAAAAAAAAAGGAAATAAAAAATGTTTTCAAAAAACGTTAAATTAGGTGTGTGGATTATTCAGGTAGAAGAGAAAGCCATAGTGGTTGTACTTGACAGTGAGTTATTTAGTTGCAGGTACACACAAACACAGTATTACACGCTTACAACCCCCGCTGGGAGCTGCGGGTCTAAAAATGAAAGGCCCAACAACACACATTTAAATCTCGGAGGGACGCAGATGTCTCCCAGTCTTTTTTGAACTGCACCAGGTCTCCTTACATCTTCCTTCTGAAGTTGTGTAAGTCGGTGTTTTGTGTATTTATTCTGTGTTGTTAACTGTGTTGTATGTCTGAGCTGTGATACCCGAAGTCCCCCAGGCATGGTGGAGATACTGCCTCAGGGACCTCGTGAACCAGCATAAAAAACACCTGCTTGTTTGCAACGGTTCCATATACGGTTTACCTTCCCTGATATACCCGCTGAGGGTGTCATGAGAGTTCAAGAAGGCGAGCAAGGGGGGAGATTTCAGGAGGTTAGTTAGGATGGGATGCTACCCAGTTCTGGCTTGGTCACCGACTCGGTTCTCATTACCGACAGTGCCTTGCACGACCGCAGTCCGTACATGTACACTGAAAGCACATATACAAGCGCATGCACCAATTTAAGGCTGGGTGTTATGGATATTCTCTTATAAGTTACTGTAGCTGGTCAAATATCGTGATATAAGGGAACAGCAAGCAGGACGTTATAGAACAATATTCAAATAAATATTTCATATTTTGGGAATAAACACTCATCGTTAAAGGACAAAAGGATAAAGTTTTATACAGGTTCATGTGCGTGTCACTGGTCTTGAAAGTTGAAAAGATGGATGGGAGCTCCTGGAAGTTGGAAGCTAAAAAAACACAATAAAGCCGACCGACGACACAATGAGAGGTGTTGGCTCAGGCCTGTGTGAGCTGACCAATCAGAGCCGACTGGGTATTTTGGAAGGGGGGGAATACAGAGCCACTATATAAGAATATGTATCTGTTTAGCATTAAAGCATGTTAAATATTCTGGTAGTAACCCTGAATGTAGTTATGTCCTGAAAATGTTGTGGAAGTGTCATGGCCTTGTGGTTTATTTGCACTCGTTTCATTCAGATATGCTCATTTCTAATCACTCCTCCTTTTTTACTTTACTCCACGTTTGTGTTAGTTTTTCCCGCCTGTTTGATGGTCCGATCCGCCTCACCTGTCCCCCCTCTCTCAGTATCTCGTCTGTCTTCGTTTCAGCACCTTGACGGGTGTTGTCACAGTGTATTTTTTTTTTTCCTTCAACTTTGCCTTTTTTTGGGACTTTTTAATTCTTGCTTCTCTTCAGTGGCTTTGTTTGCCTTATTCCAGATTTGACCTTTCCCCTGCCTTACCGTTCCCGTAAGCCTTTTTGTTCATTGGCTCCTTTTCCGCTGTAAATTTGTTGAACTGCCTCTGCTCAGCCTCCGGTGTCTGCGTCTCCTTCTGTTTTTCCCGTTAACCGTGTTTGCACGGGCGTGACAGCAGCAGGGTGAAAAAGCTACCGTCGCTCTGTCCAAGCACCTCTTAAGCTCGCTAATTATGATTTTTTTTTTTTTGTATCTTGCTTCATACACACACACATACATAAATGTAAAAAAAAAAAAAGAAGACATAATTACTGGTTTGAGGGGGAGTTAAAGCCTGTAAGTGTTTTCTGACAAGAAACAGCGAGGCAACCTGACGGGGGCCTTTGGACATTATCACAGTATCGTAGCCCGTGTTTGGTGTTTGTTGTGCCTGTAGGCTGCAGAGACCCAAAAAACCTCTGCTCACCGGCTGTATCTGGCAACCGGAGACGCTGCACGGAAGCAGTAGGTGGACAGATACACTTCTCATTAAGAGATAATCATTAAAAACTAATGAGGAAGGCAATTTCCGTCATCTTTTATCTTGTCTGACAGGAATTACGTGCTTGATGTCCCAAAAATTCCAGCAAATCCACGAAAAACAAATCCGCAATAAGTCTTTGTGGTCCGAAGTCCGTCCATTATTATACAGAAATATCTTGATATTAAAAATATCAAACCTGCAGCCAGAAATCTGGATGTTACCATGTGAAAGTGACCTTTCATTTGAAAAATAAATTACCAATGTTGTTCTATCATGTTTTTATGCTTTTCTTTCCCCTTTCTAGGGGGAATCTCACAAACCAAGTCCTTCCTCTCTTCGTCTTGATCTCAAGAAGGTCATCCATGCTTTTGTTACACCTCAGTTAGATTTATTCATCGTATTCACGGTAGAGCCAAAGAACGAGCCCACACACCTTTGGCTATTAATGCAAACTAAAAGACAAGATCAGATAAGACCTGTTTAAGCCTCTCTTCACTGGTAACAAGTAATACGTTTTAGAGTTGATGTTGAGATTTCAATGATCACCTTTATTGTTCAGCCACCAGCTACATTGCTGAATCGGTGCTCCTCGTTGAGCCAGAGCACAGCCTTTAGATCCTTGCGCAGGGCTCTGGTGGCAGTTTCCGTGGCCTTGTTCAAGAATAAAGGTGATCGGGCTTTTGCAGGCAGCGCCCTCGGCTACAGAGCTGCCTGCCCAAGAATCTGAGGCCTGAGGGTCAGTGACGCCTTTTAAAGGTCACTTCTTGGAATGCAATCTTTTATTAAAAGCCTTTTTTCTATTCATGCTTGTCATTTCTGTGTTATTATTACTGTTGGTGTCTCTTTTTTGGATCTCTTGTTGGGGATTTCATTCCACTTTATAATTTTATTTGTAATATTTTTAATTGTCTGATTTGAGGCACGCATTTACATTGAAATGTGTTTACATAGAAATGGAGGCGGAAATAAGTGTACAATCCTTCAGCCAAAGGTAGTAGTGAGCAGCAATTAGCAGTCACTCTGGTGATACACGGCCTCCTCCCGTTTTTTCGGCGTGACCTTCAATGGGTGGTTAGTTCTTACGTATTGCACCTTTAATTCATAAGGCTGACATAAGGTTGATGACAGACTTCTATTCTCCCAGGCAAAATGTTTCATAAAACTATTTGAATAGTAAAATATCTTTTTACTCTGTGACCTTAAACAGTTTCCCACCGTCCTGGTCTTGGATTACAAGTCTGTTTGACTGCGTCTCCACTGGTGATATATTCTGTCTATCCTCCGGGCCACTGTGGATACTTTATCGACACTGATGTTTCATTGGGTATGACTGCAGAGTTTGAAAGCAGTATGCAGCAAATAATGTGGCTTATATAGATATGTGCTCAGTCAGTTCACTAACACCCTGTCTTGTGTCTGAATCCTCCACGCCGCTGTGCACGTAGACAAATGTATCCATCTATTTATTCATTTGTGTGCTTGTGTTTGTTTGTTTTCACTGTATACTTCAGCCAGATTAAGCAGATATCACACCAAGCAACACCTACTGCACCATAAGTTAACAAACAATAAAAGAAGCAGCGTGGTACGGTAGGTGCCAGAACTACCCTATGTCTCCTATTACAAATACCACTTTAAATAGCGGAATATTGATTTGGCACAGTGAGCGATTATCACACATCACAAAAAGCATGCCAAGGATGCTGATTCAAAGCACTTGCATATTCAAAATAAAACAACAAAAAAATCAACAACCCTACCCTTGAAGGTTAAAGTGTCTGAAATGCATTTTAAATGTGCCAACAATTTTTGGGTTTTGGTTGGGGTTTTATCCTGTGAATGTGAAAGGCTCTCTTGTTGGTGTTACACCAAAGTGTTCATTTAAGAAAAAAAAAAAAAAAAAAGCTTTTACCGAGGCGCTTGCACAATACCACCAAGTTGCAGGCTAAAATCCTTGGCCTATCTCGGTCGCTACCTGGTAAACCTGGAACCAATCATCCGATCAAGCCGAGCGTTGGAGGCAGCTTTTTTCTGCAAATTGTAAAAACGAGGCAGCGCATTTTTCATTTAAATTTGCATTACAATAGTTTTCTTGTGTTGATCGCCTTTTGTTGGACCTCATAAAGCGCAGTCATTTAAAATCCACTTTTTAGGTCGCATTTCTTTTACAGACTGTGTGATCAGTTCAGATTTGACCCGATACATAATGCAGTTAGCCTGTTTAAAGATTTAGGAGGAACTGCACTGTCGCCAATCCTACAATATATGACATTTATCGCAATATCTACCGGAATATCAAAATAGAAATCCTGCCAGTGAAATAAACGCAGGCCTGAAATAGTTAAATGTGCACCAGAGATGCTGGTTTGAACAGTGCGGTGGAACGTGCCAATGTTCACAGATAGAAGGCAAACAGTCCACCAAGGCATTGTTGTCAACAAAACGGCAGCGGCAGCTTTATCTTTTCAAATGCCGGTGCCACGGTGAGGACAGGGCAGAATATGGAATTATAGCACAATAATACAGATTGGCTGGTAACAAGGTTAGAAGCTGATAGGATTTGGGGGGAGAACCTTGTGCTGCATTTCTGCGCAAGGGTGACTGGAGTATCAAGCCCTGGTTAAGAATAATGGTTTCCCTTCAGGAGGATGTGAAATTGGATTGCTCATACAAAGTGCTTGCCGAGGATAAACCTGTGTTATCCAATTATCCACCTAAACTACATTAAAAAGAGAAAAAAAATAGCAGAAGGTGTGGAGTCCTGGCAACATCGGTGCCCTAGACTGAAAATAACAGAATAACAGACAGGGGACAAAATAATACACAAATGAAAAAAGGCAAAGACTCTTGCTTGCACATCAAAGTCACGGTGTTCTTCATACAAAATTGTGAAAAATTACCCTGTGGAGAATGAGCGTTTACTTATTTTTCACGTCAGATTATGTGACAGTAGGGGGAGAGATGTCGTTTCCCTGAGCCTGCCTCCTCTGATAACCTGCTCACTGCACGCCGGAGCCAATGCAGATAGCACCGACGCCCAACAGAGGGCAATAGTTTATTGCATAATGCATTTCACACCCCGAGCACCGATTTGTAAATTAATATCTCTTAAACTTAATAATTCTTATCTTCACTTTAATTATGGTCATCTTCTCTGCAGCTGTGACATTCTCTGCAGAGACACACACTTGATTAGTGTTGCACTGCTGACAAAAGGTTTTCTCTGCGACGGCACAAAAAGAGCCTTGAAGAATCGGTGCTTTTTGGATGCAGGCGAGAAATATATACGCTTTTTACACTTAATGGTGGAAAACGGCGACGCTGATGTGACACGGCCAGGAGCGCCGTTTGAGCCCTCTGCTAACAGAGCCTCGTGTCGCTGCAGAGATGTGTGCACAGCCTCTGTCATGTTGCTCCAACTCTCGCTGACTTTCTTTTTTTTTTTTTCCTGTTTTCATCCTCAGCTGTGATCACGGCATCGGCGCAAAACATCAGATGTAGTGACGCCGACTGCCGACATCGTTTCACACCGACTGTAAGACGAGACGTATGGGCTACCTGTTTGAGCACTTCCACGAGCGATCGACCCGGACGCCTTCCTTTACAGCAATTAATCGCCGTGGAGGCTTAAAGTTCGCAAATGTGGCGCCGTGATGATGCACGTAGCGAGGCGTGCTGTAAGTTTTTGCTTTTGCAGCTCATTTAGAAGAGGAATTTCCATTTCCTAATGAGAGTGATTCTCAATAGGAAATACAAAAAGCCTTTCTACTTCTAAAAGAGTCAGTCAGCACACATTTGCATAAAAAAGCCTTTGATTACGATAGATATTGCCTGCAGTCTCAAAAACACTGGCCTGGGGTGGCTCTCCAGTCAGTTAGCCTCCAGTTATGGCTGATATTGTTCTCTGATATGAAAAATTATGCACCATGTTGCTCTGCTTAGAAACGTGGAAGTGACTCGCCTTCCTCATGTTCAAATTATTGAAGATTACATGCTAATTGGATACCAAATCCAAACACACAAACACGACGATAAAACTTTTTTTTAAGCATGTCCTTTCTACCACAAGGGAACGATAAGAGATGCAATGAGTTCATAAAGACGGCTTTATTGTTGGCAGGATATATAAAACACCCGGCTTGGGACTCAGCATCCAGACAGACCGACTAAGTAAAAGATTAAAAGTGAAACTTCTAAAGTGGGAAATAAGATGAAAACCACTGGCTTCTGAAAAAGAGAGAGGACCAATGAATTAGTTATCAACCATTACTGACAAACCCGGCCGACTTCATGCCTCTTAAAACGCAAAGAAGACGGGAGCTGGTGGGGGAGGATGAGGAGGTGGAGGACGGGTGGGGGGTCGAGGGAAATAAAAAAAATATTCTGCATTTGCTGTCATGCTCTTTGGAATATATTATTAGGTACAAATGGGGAATGTAAAGCAGTGTAATCCAAGGATGGTATCACCAAGGCGAAGGAGACCCCGTGCTGCAAGATGTTTTTTTCTTTTTTTTTCTTTCTAAGTGACAGTACCGTTGACCTCCCACCGTATAACGGATTGTTCTTAAATACAGTAATTAGTGTGTCTGACGCTGTGAATACTCATTTATTAAAAGTAGGAGGGCTGGGTTTCTGGGGAGCGGAAGTCTGGCCCTAGCTAGGCCTTTGGCCCCCCATAGGGGAGTGAAGTGTCGGTGAAAAAGCTCAGCAGGCATGAGAAGCACCCTGTGCCACGGGTGATCGGTTGGGGAGCGGCAGCAGCACCGCGAGGAGCTCTCTTTGAAGGGCGGCGCAGTAATGACCTGTCCTTACTGTGTGGCCTCCAGTGGCGCGCCGAACCTCTGCCACCTCGATGCTGCTTTCAGATTAGGCCTGCGAGTGCCACAAATGCGAGGGAGGGTGGAGAGGATCACAGGCTCCGGGTCAGTCTTGTCACACTGGAGCACCGCGATCGTTTTGGGCATGTGACAGGTCTGGTGCAGGCAGAGGACGTAGAGGGGAGACCAATCGCCTGTTGGCCCCCCTGACACCCACTGCCATGTAGACCCGCGGTTCCCTGCAGCAGAAGCAGAGGGATGATTGCATGATCGGAGCCTGGTGCATTTGCGCCCCCCGTGACTATGATAGTCCTTGGCAGCAAGCATTTTTTAGTTCACTGTCTCATGCTCCTGTTAATTTGATGACAGTGAGTGTCGCACAGCTGCAGGAAAGTGTGTGCGGTTGCATTTCATAAATATTATCACTTAGCTAAACCACTACACGGGAGGGATGTAGAGCAAAAAGAAAAGGATCACGACGAAACCCGCCACAATATTGGGAGGTCTTTTAAATGCAATGCTTCTCTGCCCATTACTTTCACTCTGGTGGATACAGCGTACAGATTAGCCGTCTGTAATGTGGAGGCTATCATGATTCAAGTCCCTACAAACATGACATGAGCTCTCCAGAAGGGTGCACAACATCTTGGCAGCATGAAATTACAATGTAATGACTCATTTTCTGCCAAGGGCATTGTATAAGATAAGTATAATGGAGTTTTCATACCGAGGGGCACTGGGGAGAATGCTGAAATCTGTTGATTTTTTTTTTTACAGATGCTCAGTTTTTCTGTGATAAAGTACACAAAAAAAGTGGGGATGGATGTAACGCTCGGTTCAAGCTTGCAACGGTCATCTTCATCTCACATTCCGCGTCTCATATTCTCTGATAAGAAAGAATTCATAGTGGCAAAATCATCAAAACTGAAACGGAGAAGAGAGAAAGAAACGCCATGTACTGGGGAGTTATTCTGTCAGAATAAATGATAGCAATTAAATAATAGATTGTTGAATTTGAAAGGAAATGGGTTCATTGTGGGGAAGCCTCTGTGTGATTACAAAGAGATGAAATCTTTCTTTACATGTAATGAGAAGTGTCGTCACTTTGCCCGGCCTGCAGAATCCTCGACAGGTCATAGCTGGAAAATTCATTTCCCCGTGTCCCAATTAGAGCCCGGAGGATCCCAAAGCCTACTGTGATGTGACATGGCTTCATATGAGCTCAGAGGCAGGGCCCCACGCTGCACACCACACAGCACTCCGGGTGCGAACAAAGCATCAGCTTCTGATTGTGCTTTCTGGTATCGCCCTGAGACAATCTGCAGTTCTTTTGAGGAGTTTTCTGGCTATGCAGATGTTCCAGTGCTCGCGGAGCCCGCGGTGATGGTGTGAAAGAGGACTGAGCTGCCACCGGGGACATAGCATGTTTTCTCAACTGCACTTTCTCAAGCGTTATGTTTTTGCATCTCCACCACAGAGGAAGGACCTAGTGACTCAAATTCAGATGCAGCACTGAGGAACTCAACATGAACTGGAGAATTTCCATCAGATCTCGATCTATCTTTTAATCCCAATCCATGTTATTCTTTATCAAAAGTGCTATATCTGAGAGAGACAGCATTATAAATTAAGAAGCATCAGTATCTTGTCAACTTATTAAACCACAGCCTATATGTATATGTCATGTTTGTCTATATTTGAGTATAATTTAACACAATAAATGGATGATTTGTGTGCCAGCAGCCACTCAACCGTTCCTACCATAAGAAACGATGACTGGGTCACTGAATTGAACCTGTCTGACCTGACCTGTCTGGACTAAAGCCTCCAAAGTAAAAACGAGGGTTCTTTCTTTTCGTCCGTTGTTTTTTTTTTGTTTTTTTTCAGTCCTTTGAACTCACAGTTTGATCGCCACGTTTAGTTGTCGGATGGCTTTTTGGAAAAAATGCGTCTTTGTCAGAGAACGATGTCAAAATCGTGACAGCCGCCTAAAAACATGTGACCAGTAAAGTCTGCATCACAGACTTAAGCAAACTGACTGAGTAACTCAGTCCGCGGAAAAAAAAAAAGGCATCAACACCAGCAACGGTGACTGAAGCGCTACCGTATGCGTTACAAAAAAAAAAAAAGTGAAAAAGGCACCTGAAAATACATTATTCATTGTCTCGACATCAAAAGCAATTTGATATACTGATGTGTTTCTATAATCTTGATCCTCTTATAATCTTTCCTGATTCCACTGGACTGCTTTGCTTTGAGTATTCCATGTTTCCATTTTGTGTCTAACAAGGCCCGGTACAAGAAATACACAGCAGAGACCTTAACAAATCATATTCAAATATATTCCTGTGAATGTTCTGAAGTTAAATCATAAAAATATGATTAAACAATGCCCAAAAGTGACAGGGCTTTCTTCTGCATTGCTCTCATGTCGGCCATAAATAAACAAGCGGCGGCTGGAACACAGAAATCAGCTGGCCGAGGGTAAAAAGAGTTATTTGTTGCTTTCTGAATGACAATGCATCTCAGACAACATAAATATGATTTATGTGTGGGACTAAAAGGAACACTGTTAAATGGCATGCCAATAATATTTCAAAGCAATTTCGCCCCTTTTGTCTAAGATGTTTCCAAATGCAGCAAAGAGTGCACTGTAGGTCATCCGTGTTTGCTCGTGTGTCCCACAATTACCTCAACGGCGATTGAGCATAATTGCACTTTTGCTGTGCATACCGCATGACATTTTCAGCGATGTAAACTAACAGCAGGGTAGGGAAAAGGCCGCCCGCATAACACTTCTGAATCCAAGTCAAGATCTTTCATCGTTTTTAATCAGAATTTGAGCCGACGATTAGGTGCGCATGATTGATCTATCACGCCATCTGCTACCATCTGTATGTGGGCAGTTCAGATACGTTAAATATCCGAAAAGTGAGAATTTACAACGTGTTTTTTTTTGTTGTTGCAGTATTTGGATCTCTAGGATATACTCCTCAAAAGACTTAAAAGATCAAACAGGTGTAAAAAAAAAATCACAGTCCAAGCTAATTAAAAATTTAGATCTCCAACATCTCTATTCTAGTTTCTTGCCTCACCCCTACACTAATATATTCGACTGGAATCCATTCATTACAGTCCAGTTCAATCGCGCACATTTTCAGCCTTGGTGTCAAGAATGTGTTACAAAATTTTACTGGCTTACAGCCTGAGAAAAACAAACCGCGCTGATCAAATAAAAGTCTTATAATTCTATTTCCTAGATTTTTCCTGGGAGGTGTGTAGCGAGGGACAGGAACAGAGTGCAGTGCAGCCGCTGTAAATCCTGGACAGTTACTGCTCGATACCATCAACAGGGGCAATGGAGGTATAAATGGTCCCAATAAAGGTTAGAGGTATTTTTACGGTTGCGTCTATGGCAACCAATTGGTTTCAGAACAAAAAGCATCCAATCATCTATAGTATGCCGATAGACAGTGTCTTTCCTCTGGGTCTCTTATCAATTTTGCTAATATCAATTATCACTGTGACTACTGCATGCTGCTACCCATACCTTTCACTACTATAACACTTTAACCGATGACGAGATGTAATAAAAACCCTTCACCGTGAGCTACTGAATTGTATTTCATGTCCTGGCATGTCAGTGCTCTAACACCTTCTTGATGTATTGTGTGGTGAACTCCACGGGATTATCTAGTGCTCCGCGCTAGCTGTGTGGAAAATGTGGCACAATAGCTAATATTCTTCCCAGGGGTTTATGTGGGATTTGGAAGGTCGGGGAACATTAAGAACCACTGGTGGATGATGCGGTGGAAGAAAATTACTTACCTGAAAATAACTGGCTCTCAGAGTGAAGTCTGACAATATTCCAAATGAAGTGTTCGATGGGTTGTATTTATTAGAGCGCAGATCAAAGTCTTTCCGGAGACGGAGAAGACAAAGTGTGGAGTGATGGAGAGTGTCGGCCCCTATGGAACGCTACCTGGACCAATTACGTTCACAACGGTGGTGAGAAATCACTTGTCTCAGTCCAGTGTTCTTAATCACCAGTAAACTGAAAGAGTTTATTCAAAAGTCCGCTCACATATCAATGGTATACACTGTTTATTATGTCCAGCCGGGCATTCATCTTATATTAATTGGAAAAGCAACAACTGATTTTCAAAAACAAGTTGAATTGGCCTGAAAGAAACTGCCATTTGCCACATGTAAAATAAATCATTCGTCACATTTCGACTTACATTTATTCATAGTTGCACCTCATGTGTAAAACTACAGTGACATTACAAACACATTCAAATCACAGTATAGAAGGCACTTTTTTCTCTTCACACAACACATTATGGTAATACTGTCAAAGGAGACTGTCTTCCCAAGGATCAGTTGTTGCAGAGAGCGCATCATAATGATGTTCATCCTCAGCCTCTAGTGGCTGCAGTAATTGTGATGGGAGCAACGGAGAAGGTACATTGGTGTTATCCCCCACGTCCTCGTACAATACATAAACGACTGAATAGGTTGATTGCTAATGACTCCCAAAACAACATATATGAGAAGCATGCATGACTATAAGGGAGTACCGGCAACAGGCACTCTCCAAGTTGAAAACAGTTGTTGCTGTTGCCATCCACTGACACTCTACTATGGACTGATTAATTCAACATACATTTCCAAATAACACTTTTTTTTATATGAATGTTAAAGATGAGGCTCCTGACCAAATGTTGTGCTGCTGACGTGGGTCCTAGCTGAGGAAGTTGCTGCTGGCTCGAATGTTAAGTTAGCAGGGCTACAGTAGCTGCTGGGTAGCAGGAAGAGAGTTGATCAATCTTAGATCTGGAATCTGATGTTGGTTCTGAGTTTGAAGGGTTATATCCTGTCCTAGATTGGCACCAACCCCCTCCATATGTGGTCTTTGTTAGTCATCATGATTACCTTGGCCACTAGAGGTGTCTACCTGACAACAAATGTTAATTTGTAAGAGAATAACTTTTTGCTTACAGCTTCAAACCAACAGTCTTTTGTAAAGTGTCTTGATAGCACAGACAAATGATGATGACCTGCGGATAGGTGCCACCGATCAGAAAACGACTTGTACTCCTGTGTGAATAAATGACATATCATTTGACTGGGGAGGACTTGTGTCTGAGCTAGCCAAAGTGTCAGGAAGCTGACTTCTGAGCATTGCATTTTTTGGTAGGTAGGGTGGACAGTAAGCCGCAATAGTTCAGAAATCAATAAACACCAACGACTGTATACACATTAATATCATCCTACCATGTGCATGCATGACTATAAGGAATCAGTTACAAACCAAATAGTGCAGAGGCTAGTACACACACACTGCAATGACTTTGCATAACCAAACCCTGAAAACTAAAGCTGGGTAGTGTTTTGGTTGTGTCATTATTGTGACATTGTGATTTGCTGAGCAAGGAGAGAAGCCAGAGGCAACCCTGTGCTGTAGACGAGGAACAAAGAAAAGAAGCATTGCGTGTTAAACTGGCACATTTAATATGTATTAATGAAATGTGCTGGAACAACAACTGAAATATGATTCTACCTGTTTAAGAGTAAAATTGCATTTAGGCCGCAGGCCGGTGCTACATTATGTTTCAGCCCTTAATTGTGTCATTCAGATTGAAAACTGACGCTTGTGTGCTTCCTGTTTTTAAATGGGCCTCTTTTCTGCTGCACATCAGACTTCTCTGTACTTTCCGTTCTTATTGGGTTCAGCTATTGTGGCTGCCATTACTTTTCTGCAGTCTCATCTTGATAGCCACAGCTCACTGCAGGCTGTGTCCCTATGACACACTTGCGCAGCAAATGGCCCAAAACATACCCCAAAACATCCCCAGTACTATTAAAAAGCCAATTCAGGCAAATGGGGAAACTTTGGCACACACAAGGTGGTAATCAGACGCAAAGTATTAATATATGATAACATTATGAAAGAGAGGTGGTGTTACTGAACACATCTATCTATCTATCTATCTATCTATCTATCTATCTATCTATCTATCTATCTATCTGTTTAAAAGACTTATTCAAGCAATCTGTGATGCAACAGAACTAAAATGGACCAAATGAGTCACGGGTTAATTATGAAGGATAAAAGAGATGGCGGTGAATTAAACAGGTCGAAAGTTAAGACCGGCTGAAAATCTCTTCCGTGGGTAGATGTTTATTAGTGCTTCACTGCTTTATCGGCTCCACATAAGAAACATTAGATTTGAAGTCAAACATCATTCCAGCCATGGGTGTAGCGATGCATACATTGGAGGGGGGTTGTGTCTCCCCAATACTGCTAATATACCAATATCTCCTCCATTTACAAACCCTGTCAAAAGATCTGTCCCTTATTTCCTATTTAGCAGAAGAGCTGGGGTTGTTAAATGCAGCTACCTGTGAGTGTCAGTATCACCCGACTGTGCAGTAATTACAAGTTTAGATATTGGCTCTTTAGTTTAGGAAGTTTAGGTACGAGGTTGTGTTGGGTGAATGATCCCATCAGGACGTTCACCCAGGAAGCTGCGGTTTATGTCCAATGTGCAACATAAAGTTGATGTTGTCTTATTAGTTTTAGCCTCAGTTGACTTATTCTTTTCAGTTTTTTGTATTATTATTATTATTATTGTATTTAGTTTTCATTTGCAGCTTGTTGAGGATTAAGCAACAAAACTACTTGGTTAGGTTTAGGAGAAGATCAAGGGTCAGGTTTAAATGAGAGCCTCTATTGTGTGTAAATAGACACATTAGATATTCCTACCTGTGTGCAAATAGCCTTGTTGGCTACAGGCCCCTCGGTGCTAATTGCATCTGCTGATGATAAATTAGAAACTGTCTCCAAATATTATAAGTCAGGCTCAGGCTCAAAATAAGTGTGTATTGCCTATGCCACAGTATATCTTTATATAGAGTCATACTTTCACCCCTGTTGGTCTCCTATTTTCTGATCTGTCCTTATGCATAAAAATAAAAAAAAATGTATGTGGTATAATTGTGTGTGCTCATTCTTTATGAAATCGAATGAACTAACAATATTCAGAATAAGCAATAAGCAACTTGAGTGCCGAACATGTCTCATTTGCTTAACAAGTCTTGAGCGGTGGCACAACAGAAAACAATAATTATTCGTATCACCTGAGCTGGCAATTTCCGAAGTGTTATGAGTTTCTGCATGTGGATTATGAGTGGCTGTTTAAAAAAAATACCTCAGTAGCTACAGTACACACTGCAGGAGTGGATTTCATCAACATGGCCTGCTATAAATCCTCGGCTCAGCAGGGGCTACAGTTTATCACAAGCACAAATCTGCTCCCTTTTCTTACTTGATCCATTCACTGATACGCAAAGGAATTCAATCAGGCCAAGCCTTCTGACATGAAAGGGATTTCTCATTCCAGTGGTGGGACTATAGCGCTGAACCAACTTCAATAGCTCACCGGACTTTAAGGATGGTCTTTTGTTGCACAACATTAAAGGTGACCCCCCGCGCCTTTATCCCAGTGATTGAGGAAGTGCTAATGCTCATCATAGGTCAGTATTGAAAGATTGCTTGGCAACATCATACCTCATTGAGAACAAAAACGGGCAGCATCCGCTTATTTTGTCAGTCCCCACATCAAAACGACTGCAGCAAAGTGTCCTCCCTGATTTCAATCTGCAGACTTGCAATGCAGTTAGGCTGTGCCATTGTTGGGAAAAGAGCTCTTTTTTTTTCCCTATACAAAGACATCAGCTGGAACACATTGTGCCTGCGGGAGGAAATCATTGACGGTTAACACGAATACACTTAAAGTAATTTAAGGGTAAAAGTCAGTACAGAGGCATGTATGGATGAGATGGATTTTTCCCTTTTTAATAATTTAGAATTTCTATCCGGCAAAATTTTTTCCATTTTGAGATCCATACAGCTCCTACTAAATTCTTGAATGTTAGGACCTTGAGTGATACAGAACAAATCACGGTTACACATTATATATCAGCAAAGTTGCCGACATTAATATGCTTGGTTCTGTTTGTTTTTTGTTTTTAACGTCCAATGCAATATGGTGAGGGACAGACTGCGGTTATAGAAAATATGTTGGCTAGGGTTAAATGTTAACTACACATAGCCCACTGCCACTAAGTAACAAACTAGAGAAACAGCATCTCCAAAACTAATACCTGTGTCCTTCACTCAAAGCTAGGAAAAGAAAGACGCATCTGCTCACAAAATTCTGTCAAACCATAAATTAGGCAGTGAATCGATACTCTGTCACTGCCTATTTGTTATTTCAAATGTATTCACAATCACACTTTTGTGTTTAGCGTTGACATAAGAAAGTTTCTCACCATATCACCATGTTACAAATCAAGGTACATTACATGGGTTCTATAGTGTAGTGGTCATCACATCTGCTTTACACGCAGAAGGTCCTGGGTTCAATCCCCAGTAGAACCACACTTCTTTCTTGCATTCTCACTGTAGGCTACTTGGTTTAATGTAATAAATATAAATGTATATGTTATAATGTGTCTGCCACATCTATTTATCTTCACCTACTATAGGGAGGCTGTGGCTCAGGGGTAGAGCCAGCATCTTGTTATCGGAAGGTCGCTAGTTCGATTCCCGTGGTCTGCATATCAAAGTGTCCTTGTCCTTGGAACCCCAAACTACTCCTGATGTGCTGTGGGTGAACAGAGGTACCAGCCAGTGTACATCAGAAGTTTGGGGTTTAGAAGTTAACTTTAACTCTAGAGGTGTATTTCGGCAAAGCCCCTCCAATCACTGAGCTTAATATTCTGTCACATAGACCTGTAGCGTCGGCGAAGATTGCGTTGTTGAGAGAAATTATAAAGCAATCTGCAGCTTTAGTCAATTTACTTTGGATTTACTTGGGTGGATTTCAGATTCGTTCATGCACCGCATTGTTTTTCTTTTCTTTTCTTTTCTGTTTGTTTGTTTTTTTATTTAATTCTATAATTCATTTCATAAATTGATCAAAAGGACTCACTGATTTCTGCCTATGACTCGCATCATTCCCTGGCAACGGCAGGCCTTCCTGTTGGATGTAGATTGTTAGTTAGAGAACTGTCTAATAAGAACATTAACAAGATACTGGGCTGAAATACAATGTCTTTATGATGAGAAAACAGGCTTTGGGATATTCACTCATTTCATTTGACATGAGAGAAGTATTTTGGAGAAGAAATTCTTCGGTTCATATTTTCGGTGGTAAGTGGAAAAACGTGACGGAAAGCTTAAAACACAACATTTGCAGATTACACAGAGATTAATGCTCAGCCAGACTGAAATAATGCACCATGATAATTCATTTGTGATAAAGACATATTTCTGTGTATTACACTCCTACATGGAACATTAACACGCGTAACAGCCCAGGGGGAGAGCGATTCCTGTGACATTACTGCAAGTTGCACTTGTGCATGTCTCACTATCTCTACAGGTCTGTGTTTCAGAGGACATTTCGGGCAGTAGGTGATGCTTTCATAATGCTGTGGTAAAGCAATTTCCTGGCAGAAATTCAGTCAGGGAGGAAGAAGCGAAAACTTGAAATTGAATCAGTATCACAACAATGGGAAAACATGCTTCCATAAATATTGATTCCTCATCTGTGGAATTCCACAAACACAATTTAACCTCGGGTGGATAAACATGGAATGAACAGCAAACACCGATGAGAGTGCATAATCTCACAGGGAGAGAGGGAAACTGCAAGGTTTGAGTGATGTTTAACTGATTTTAGGTGATCGCGGGATGAGCAGGTCGACGGAAAATTTACTGCTTTTTATTCCGAGTAATAAAAACTTGGATTTTTTCATTGTAGGTTCATCCCAAAGGCGCAGTTGCGAGTTACAACTCCCACAGGCGATGGGAGGTGCTGTTAAGACTTAGGTTTCTCTTTTGTGCTCTGTACATAAAGCATTCCTATTATTTTTTCCTTCCAGGCACAAAACGGAAACAGCTCACAGTAAAGAAGAAACTTTTACATGGCGGCTAGAAAAGTCCTGGCTCTGCCTTCAGCTTGTAAATGAAACATTACTCCTCCTTCTACTCCTCTGAATGTGGTGGCTTTTCATTTCATGCCTCATGTTTTGGATTAACAAGCGCGTGATACGACGGCACATGTAAATACGTTTAAATTTTTCTAGCGTCGCAAAAGTGAAGTTATTCTTTTGAGTTTATTTTATTTTCCACGCCCGCGGATGAGCCTGAAGTTTAATAAACATCGGGCCCGGTTTAGGAACTCAATTTGTCTCGAACGGACTCATTAACGCTGGGAGATGGCTCTCGAGCTGAAAGTGTCCACTCCTGCCTTTGATTAGAAAAAAAAATTGGTGAAGAAGGTGGGTAATTGTATGTGTTTTTTTTTTTTTCAGCATTTTTTTTTTTTTCTCTCCGTCATGTCGCTCCTTTGAACACATATTTGTCATTGAACTCAATGGTAAGCCAGGTCATTAAGAAATAGCAAGCAGTGCAGAGGGCACAATTCGATTTCACACGCCAGCGAAACCGAAAAATAACTGATGCTGATTGATATCAACTGTTCATTCTCACTCCTTAATAGCTTTATGTGCTTTTATTAACGCAGATTTACATTTAAGCTTTGACTCTGCTTGTTATTGACGGATGTGGACTTTAATTCCCTCAATGTCTGAGACCTTCAGAGCGTTCCGCGCCTGAAGCTGTCCTACTGTCTGCGGGGGGGGCCACAAATGCCACTGCCTTGGACTGTTATTTGGCCAAAGGCTAAACTGCGCATTAACAGGCCAGATTTATTCACAGCTATGAAAATATTTAACAATGTTGTCATGTTGTCATTACGGCTCGCTCCTCCAGCCATCGATCACGCCGTTTATCCGCCGAAAACCGTCCTTGGCGCCTCGCGTAAAAGAAAAAGAGGAACCTCGGAAAACGGCGGCGTCATTCGCTTGCGTCGGCGCGTTGGCATTTCAAACCACTTTCTTCAAACTTCTCTCCCTGAGCGATGGCATGCTGTGTGTGCATCTGCAAAAAGAAAATAAAAGATGGCGTGACTTGATACAGCGCTCCTGTTTATTTCATTCTTTTTGCTCTATTAACATGTGATTCATTAACACGCCATTTACCCGGTGTAGTGGGTCTCTGAGGTCACGGCTCGGATGGTGAACCCTCTAGATTTGTGGATTCTGGCGGTACATGAGGGCTGCAAAAGCGTGTGATATAACCCTGTCACGACGTGCTTGAGAACTAAAAAGAAAGGCAAGAAGTGCGACTGGGGGCTGAGGGGGCTACTAACAACAATGCGCCAGCCCCTGCTGCGGCCACCATGCTGGCTTTATTAGTTTAGTGGCGCAAGCCTCCCTCCGTGGAGAATGTGTACGAGGCAGGACGGAGGGGGCAAATAGTGCTTTGTTTGCCTGTGCATATGTCTGTGGGTCCGTCTCCTTGTGTGCTTGTGCTCATTACAGTAGAATGTGCAATATACGGCTTTGTGCATTTATTCTTTTATATACGCGCGTGGGCAGGAATCCGCGTGGGTGTGTGTGTGCGCGTCGAGCTCTGTGATGTTCCCGGCACATTCTCTGATAGACACGAATCTCCGAGAAAAATAAACAGACGGTGACGCAAAGCCCGCACAAAATGAAAAGAGCCTGTGAGGACCCAAACAAAACACAACTGTAAAAATCCCTTTTAAATGGCGAGCTGCGGAACAATGCCCTAATAAAGAGAGCTGACCTATTGGATTCTAATTATTGCTTTTAAAATGCCCTAATCTGAATTTTTTCTGCAAGCCAGAGGTTGTTTTCTAAGAATGTCAGGACTCGCCGCAGCAGTCTTCTCAGATGCATACGTCTTAGGGGCTAGAGACGAGGCGCAAGGTGCACTTCTTCAGGCGCGAACGCCAAATAAGAGGAAAGGTTGGGCTAGGTGTTGCAAAATTGAACAGCTGCAATAGTAAATAAGGTTTATGTGGCAAGGGGAGAGCAGTCTCTCATCAGTCACCACGGTAACTGTGAATGTTGTTGATCCCTTGGGGAGGAAGAGGCGTCTCTTTCTTCACACCAACACACTCACCTCCACTGCTCACAGCCGCACTGAATCCAGTTCTAATCTCAAGTGTTAAACAAAGGTTTTTCTCCATAAACAGTGCGACACGTCGGTGCTCAATTAGATAATATGTTTTTGTTTTTTTTGCATAAATCTATGCTGTGAAGGAACATAGCACGCAGAGAAATGGAAAAGAGAAGTTTCATGGTGGTATACGATTTGGTTGTTGACCGGGTGACAAGAAAACTAAGAGACCTTGATTCAAGTGGGCTTAAAGCAGTCAAGCTGATAGTTAAACACAGTGATGCTGCCAGGAGAGGAACAGTAGGGGAGCCAGCAAACTATCTTCTTTTTCAAGACGTTTGCCAAGGAACTGGCTTTGGACCAGCAGCCCGCATTCTTGCTCTGAATCCGAAACAGCAATTATTTTCAGTTTGCAGCGTGTTTTATCATGCACACACATTTTTTCCGCAAACACAGATGGAAAAGAGTGAACTGTTAAGATTTTGACTTTGTTTGTTTCGGTGCCACCTTCGTCGCTGTGATTTTTCCCTTCTAATAATAACTGATTGTGGTGCAACAAACACTTCCCCCATGTTATCTTTTATGACTGAGGAGAGGGGAAGAAACAAATTCAGGGGCGGGGGGGGATGAAGCAGTCGAAAAAAAAGTTCCACTCCTAGAGACGAATTCGACATGAAACTTTGTGAAGTTGCCTTTCATTCATTAAACGCAGCAGTGTTTTTTTTTTTTTTTGGGAGGGGGGAATCAGCATTGACTGTCAAATCAGTGCAGGGGAGAGCGGAGGATACCGGCTAGGGCGACTCCCCGAGGCGGAAACGAATCCTCCTCTTGTTTCCCTGTTGATCTCTCCCCGGTTGACATGTCCTGTTTTCCTCTCCGACTCATTCGGAAGCTAACAGGCTCATTTGAGCCATTTCTACAGGGAGACATGGATGTAGTCATTTGAATAGAGTTGCTTGGACCCGGCTCACGGTGGCATGGCTTCCTGCGCATTCAGGCCAACTCGTGATTGCCGTGCGGGGAGCCATTGTAGGTTCCTGCACTATCCTTTTCATTGCAGGACAAATCAGCCATTCAGCGAGCGTGTGCTTTTGAACTTCATTTACCCTTTGGAAAAAGAATAGATGCTGGAGGAACGTGCCACAATAAAAGTGAGCCCGTTAAGCTATTCTGGTGTAAATGGTTCACACGTTTATAAGCGGGGGAGAGGTTGTGCGCTTTGGTAATTGCACTTCAGCAGGTTCAAATCTCGCTTTTTTTTTTTTGTCATTTCCACGTCTTCTCTTTGACGGTACACATTCCATCCAAGAGAATGACTTCTATCAAATGCCACCTAAACTCGAAGGTTTCTCTGTGGATAGTATGTGGAATGATTTCAAACGGCAATAATTCTATGCATAGTATGTGGCGTCTGCAGTATACCTGAATGTATTATTTCAGAAGGGCCCTGCACCGGCTGACCTTACCGCGCTCGCAGAGCCTTTCCTGCGCTTTTTCTATCAGTTTGCATTTCATCACACACTATACAAGCAAGGTTATATTGAAAGCTGTGAGCACGAACTGACATCCTGCCATTCAAAATTAAATGTGATTTCTCGAGATGTATCCTTAGTAACCAAATAAGCCACACTAGCCCCAAACTAGGCCTGTCACTGGCTTCCTTTGAGAAATATTGTCTCTCTCCCTCTCTGTGATGTGTTTGACTGAGAGTCACTCGCTGCGGAGACGTGAGTAACTGAAGGGACATGACAGAAAAATCAAGTTGCGTGATGCTGCCTGTACGCGGTGCGTGTGCTGCCGAGGATGAAAAGGTTTCGAGACGCCCCGCTGGCCCCTGCGGTTCACCCCCTCGCTGGAAAAACAGTCAGAATAGCAGAGTGATTAAAAGTGTTTGGGGGGGAAAATGATGATTATTTCAGAATCCTGGCAGAATTTTTCCTCTAAAGTCTGATGGAGGATAATCTTCTTCATGTCACTTTGGCAAGAAAATCACAAAACAATATTGTCGAATCATAATATTCACAGTTTAACACTACACCAATCATTTGCATACTTTCCCTCTTTTTTTTTCTGAGGCGCGTCAGCCATGTCTCGCAAGGTCAAAGCTCTAGGCTACACCCGCGCACTCGAAAGCCACATGGTAAGTAATTCATCACAATAATGATTCCTTTGAGATTACAAGCCAATGCATTGATACATTATTTATTTGGGGGATAAAATAGATGGCAATGGGAAAAGCTAGCATTTCGTGCATTAGGTTGAAGGACATAAAAGTAAGCACGCCGCTCTGTTGCTTGTTTCTCGCGCCCCTGGCCATGTTGTAATGAAAGTTCTGGCATTGTAAATATATGGCGAGGAAGAATTGTGGTGAAAATTGGATTGTGGTGTTTTTCAGCGTTCATCTGACCTCGGGGGTTCCCTCCACTCACCTGGACGTACAACTTTTTTGTTTTTGCTTTTCAGTGACCATCAAGGCCTCGTCTGGTGGAGCTCAAGGACTCAACATCGCTATAAACTTTGGGGTTGGACAGCACCGGTCAAAAATTAGACACAAGAGGTTTTTTGTTTTACTCTTCTTTCTGGAAACGTAGGCGAAATCATTCATTTTAAAAACTTCTGCGACATCAAATATCCATCAAAGCGTTTCCTCCAGATGTGAAGTGGAGATCCCGGGATGGAGAGGTGTGCGGCGAGCCAAGGCTTATTGTGGAATTTGAGCGTTGCATTTTAATACAAAAAAAATAAAAAATCAGGTACTTTCAAGGTCATCCATTTATTTTCAATAGCTTTAAAGGATGAGATTTTTTTTTTTTAAACTTTTCTCCGATATACAAACTTTCAAGGATTTCCAAAGCCTGTGACGACCCTGAGGTACCATTCTCCTCTGAATTAATACATTTTTTGGGTGCTTTTGGTAGCATTGTGTTGCCTCGCCTGTCATATTCCGCAGGTGAATAAAAACAGAATTTAAAAAAAATACGTTTTTTTTGTGACCTGTGAAATAAGTTGGTACAGTGTGCCCAGCATGACTTTTTTTCCAGATAGGACCCGGAGCCTCGGAGATAGGATCATTTAAACAACCGATTCCTATTTCAGTCGACGTTGTTGGAGTTAACATGCCGTGCTAGTTTTTAGTTTTTACTGATCCGTCTCAGTTGTTTCATGCACAGCAGAGGGACTATGCAAACTCTGATTTCCCGAAGCATATCAACTTATCTTAGACACATTCAACAAACTCATCGCAGCGTGCCCACGCTTTCATTATAGGTCTCAAACGGATCGCAGCGGAGAAAGCAGGGTTTTTAAAGAGACCTCAGATTCAAACGCAAGCTGCCTGTTTTTTTTTTGTTTTTGTTTAAGATGTTCTTTATGAGCATTATCGTGCCACAATGCCCTTGATTTCAATGCATTAAGCAACTTCGGTTCCCCTGACTCACTTCATTCCTGCAAGTCCACTGTAGGGACACTGATAACAAAACAAAGATGCAGGAAATGAAATGATAAAATTAGAGCTTTTAATTACGCTGTTTTTGTCGGTGAGTCGTCATCATTGCCACTTAAAAGCCGGTGATTTTATAACAGGCCAATGAGGGATTAAATGCAGTAGCCACATAATTTGAATATATCCTTTACTAACAGCAGCTCCCGTGCTGGCTGATGCAAAATCTATACGGCAGACTGCTATTTTCCTCCACCTTACACAAACTTCACAGAAGAATGGATTCGGTTCGGTCGGTGCCCCCCATTCATTCCAAGCTGAAACACTATGAGTAATTATTTGGCAAATGTTCCTCATGCAAACAGTGGCTGTCACCGGGAGGAATAGCATCGAGCAATGTCAGCCTGACCTGTGATTCTAAAACCGGCTGTTCCAATCAGCCTTTTTCATTACCGACGCGCGGCACATCATTGTAGCTTCACAAAGGAGTTGAAGGCACAAAAAAGAGAAGAACATCAACAACTGAGCCGGAACTCTCCGTTTTTCAGCTTGTATTTCTCTGGAAACACAGTACAAACTTTTATTTAGTTTGTTTGTTTTGTTTTTTTTGAATAAGACTTTTCAGCGGTGGTTTGACCTGAACTAAGCGCTTCTGCAGTTTTTTTTTTGTTTTTTTTTGCTTTTTTTTCTTGCGCATGACACATAACAACAAAGCCACAGTGCAAATAATGATACACTGGCAGAAGTGGCTGACACGCAGGGTTCCACTTCACAAAGCTCACTTCACTCGTGCCCTGAGGAAAATTTTTTTGAGTGAAACTTTGGTTTGACCTGATTTTAGTGCGAAGAGAAACAAGAACAGCGCTCGGAGCCGCTCTTGAAAGTGACCTCTTCCTTTTCTCTGCTTATTGTTTTTTTTTTTTTTTTTTTTTTCCATCACCCTTTCTTGTGAAATGTGTTCTTGTCCCTCTCCACAGGGAGGTCGGAGGTCGGAAGAGAGGGGTCGGACACAAAGCCGTGTCCGTGTAGTCGGGGGGGGATTTCGTGTATTGCTCGAGATGCTTAAGCAAGGGCAGGTTACGGGGGCTGATTATAGGACAGTCCCTCCACCGCCACGCCACCCTTGTGACCGTAAAAAAGCTTACAGTGACCTTTCGGAATGTCATACCACCCAAAACACCACCGCTGTGAGATAATGGGCAAGCGCTGTCACAGAAACACAGCCTCACGCACGAGAGGGAAAACATGAGCACAGAACAGTCCTGTCACGAGAAGCTTGCAGGAATATGTAAATGAACCCCGCGCTGGAAATGATCAAGCAAAAAACGTAATCCTGACATAGATCAATAGTCAATCTGTCAATCAATCTCAGGCTGGCAAGTGTATCAATATGCTGACGCTGACGATGATCCAGACACTTGACCTTTTCCGTGGCTTAAGTCTTGGCATGGGGGCTTGAGAAGGTCTGACAGTAGAGCGCGTCGCGGGCGCTGGGAAAAGATGGGATGAATCACAATTTGGATTTTATTGGCAGGGTCAGAAATTAACAGGGGCCACCGGGGGAAACGATACCCTTGAAAGTTCAGAAAATGCCCGTGAAATTAAAAAGGAAGGGTGGAGGAACAAGCCCCCCGATAGTAATGGATACCCTCTTTTGTGTTTCAGCGCTTTCACATTATATTCATTGGGCTGTCAAATATTCACGTGTGAATGTGCCGACTGGGTCGTTTGTGGTGATTTGTGGCAACCTATAACAGCGTGAGTCTTTCCAGTACGTCTTGGACAAGAATAATGGAGCTGCTTTTTTTTTTTTTCATCAAAAAACAATAGAGCACGCGCGCACACACACACACACACACACACACACACACACACACACACACACACACAGCCTGCAGCGAATGTTTGACTTTTAACTGACGTGATGATTTATTTCTGTTGAATGAGACAAATCTTAGTT
>OMLP01015278.1:8865-27663 GCA_900302685.1 Spondyliosoma cantharus | reverse complement strand
CCCCCCCCTCCCCATGACCCTGAAAATGATCAGCAGTTTCAGATAAGGAATGAAATTGAATAGAGCTGAAAATCTTCGGGCGAAATTGCTCTTCAAATGTGAAATTATCGGTTGTCATATCGGTATTGGACATGAGACACTATCGGCTAGCATTAACGGCTGAAAAACTCCATATCGTGCGTCCCTTGTTTTGCACCGTTGGTCGGACAAAACATGACATTTAAAAGCATCACCTCGGCTCTTAGATGTGACTGTGATGGGCATTTTTGTCCTTTTTTGACTTTTTCATTAGACCCCGACAGATACTTGTTCCTTGGGGCTGATGCTGATACACACACTTTTTTTTTGGCAGTGATCCCTGATATGTAGCTATCGATACTTGTGCCAAAGATTGAGACAGGATCTTTACAGATAAACAATCAACCTTGTTGTCTAAAATGACATCAGTGTATTGAAACGGTAAACTTCACTGTGAATTTAATAATTACATAGTACCCAAACATCTTTTTTCCGGCTTTGTAATCTAAATGTTGGGCAACATACAAGAGGCTACTGATATCTATGATTGGCCAATACTATACACTAATTTCAACCGATAAATCAATCAGGCTTTAGTTTTCATAGAATAAACATTAGACCCGCATCAATTCATTCATTAGACACCGACTGTTAAACTACGGGCTAAATATTTTCCTAATCAAGAACTCATTTCAAATACATTTTTGAGAAAAATGTCAGAAATCGCTGATTTCCGCTTCTTAAGTGTGAATATTTACTGTTTTTTATCGGCATCCATGAAAGTAAACTGAATATCCACGGTTCGTGGACAAGACAAGACATTTGAAGTTGATGTTTTTTCAAAACCAAGCGATCGATTAACCCAGCCTGAGCAAATGATTAACAGAGTATTCAATGAAATCACTGTGTAACTTTAAAATACTATGAAATCCACCAATTTGACCAACCAAATCCTACAACTAGAAATGAATATACTGAAGTGGGATGATTTTTATTTCAGACCCAATACTGAAGACCATCATTTTCATTGTTCTGTCTCCCTAAGGTAAGATCATGAGGTAGTTCATACTGCGCCTAAAAGTCTTCTAAACGCAGATGTTTTTCGGCGAATCGTTCAAGACAGTTCAATACATGCCGTTATTTAGGTCAAGTTTATGCTTTTTAAGGTAGTTTTTAACCCTACCGTAGAGGTCAGTTGAGAATGGCTATAGACGGATTGATAGACCACAACTCAACAACGCTCACTGCTTGAACATATTACCGTCAGCTTATCAAATTATTCGGAGGGTGATCTTCAAAATGTGCACGGCTGCTCCTCCGGGTTACTACAGCGTGAAGTACAGAGCGCTGAGGGAAGAGGTCATAACAACAAACCCCGTCGCACCATCAGTGACAGGCGGCGAGGAGTGAGGGGCTGCTCCGCTGCCTGCAGCCCTGCTGTCTCACCGATGTGTGAAGTGTTGTCTTGAACGCTCCCTCCCCCTGCAGCTACAATCGCCTGCAAGCTTCTCCCTGCCGTAAATGCTAGCGCGCTGTTCCCCCCCCCCCGCCTCCCTCATCCTGGATTCCCTGCTTGGGGAATAATCAGCTGCCCGTGCCAGCTTCTATTAAACATGGCTGATTAATTTCACAGCCGGGAAGATGTGCTTGGTTTCCCCCCAGCCTCTCTAGGAAATGTTCTACATCCATTATTGAATATTGAATATTGAGTCAGTGGGATTTAAAAAGTTTCCTCACTGGATTAGGGCTTTAATGATTCTCCCCGATGGCTCCTGCACGCGTCACGCCTCGCGATGTCAGCGTTAAGTGACAGGTTGTCTTAGCTGGTTCAGGCTGTCGATGGCTTTGCCGGTCTAAAAACTTCAAATCTTTGGCTCCTGCGCAAACATTGATGGATGGGAGTCGTTATTATTCTTACTCAACAGCGCCAGCATTAAGACACTCGCTCTCCGTCATCACCATGGCGACTTTATCACGACAAAAGCTGACAAACAAACATGTTATTGAAGAAGAAATGCTCTGTGTCACATTGTCAGCGGGGGCCACCGCATTGTGCTTTTTTTTTTTTTTTCTTCTCTTGCTTGTTGTTTGGCGCCAGATAGAGATGGGAAGAAAAAAAAAAAGGCAGAATGATTTTTGTCAGGGGAGAATCCAGCTGGATGGCGAGCGCCTGGTGACCGGGGCAGTTTGCTGTCTGGTTGAACCCCCATCAGAGGAGTCAGGCTGTGAAAAAAAAGAAAGAAAGATGTGAACACAGCAGCCACACACTCTACGGACAGACAGATGGACGGAGGGACAGACTGATACCTGATGTCCAGAAGCTACTTAGCAGGAGAGAGGACGGCAGTCTGGATGCCAGCATGTGGCAATGCGTCAAAAAAACGACCGTCGCAATGCAAATAAGGCGACGTCGCAGCTGCTTGGCACATTGGGGCACAAATGAGGTGCGAGAAAAAGTTGAAAAAAAAACTAGACATCTGAGAGCGATGGATCATTTGCGTCTACTGCCTCGAGGTAAAGTCACAGCGAGAGGTGACGACAGTATACAGTTAATTTGCGCGCGGATTCCCTACATTAACTGTGCCAAGTTGTTTAATAGTGAGATTATGCAGGACCATTATGTAAAGACTCGGTCATATAATGGGAAATCAATATGAGTGTCTGCTGAAAGGATGGCGCGTCGGGGCTTTGTTCTAAATGAGACCAAAGTAAGAAGAGGGCGTCTGATTGGATGGTTAGGGGCCACCCTTAAAGCGGGGTTACGGACGTGATTAATTAGCCGAGCACCCGACCTCTCTGCTAACATCACTGTGAAGGCCAAATTCTCCCCTTGACCAACACTTGGGTCGACACGTCTGCTGAGCCCCTTTCAGGCACGTACCTCGTTAGGTTAATGACAGTTTTTCATGTCGGCCTGCGCGCCCGAGTCGCTTATTTTTCAAAAAGTCGTGAAGGCAGTCTTACTGGGTTATTTACTTACTGGGATGTTATTTTCCCTCGTAGAACAAAAGACGCTTCAACCACAGTGATAATCAAAGCAGCCCTCCCTTGCCACATTCTGTTAACGCCTTGGAAGAAATGATGAACACCCAGCAAAACGCTTTACATACATATTAAACGCACATATTACACTCGTACACTAACGTTAATTCCGCGCTCTGGCATTATGAAACGGACAACAGAATGTGCCCCCCTAATAAATTACGGAGTTGATGATAAAATGTGTTCGCTGATAGACGAGAGGCTCTCTGTTATCCAAAGCTTAAAATGCCTGTGAGTAAGCAGAAAACGCTTTTCTTCCCTCCGGTAACATTATTTCACTGCAGTGTCAATACTCGATACACGATGTGCCAAACATCACGCCAGCGCTGTGGCTGCTTTCTGCTAGAATGAATGTTTAAGTACTTGCCACCTTTTTTCCAAACGACCAAACACCGTCACTTTAACAGGTCCAGCAAATAAATGTGTTTCATGTCTGAAAAGGGCTGAAAAAGCAATCGTGTTTTCTCATGAACAAGGTGTTCCTGATCCCCCGAAAGATGATTCGGATAAATTAAAACAAAACTGAAATGTCCTGTTAGGTTCTGAAATGCTTTACTGTCCCCACACCTGTAATATTAATAATGTACCTTTTTGAAAATTCTGCAAGTCTGACTGATCCCTTAGTGCCTTTTTTCGTCACTATTTATAACAACCAGATCTCTTCCTCGGGATGAGGCACGCAGTCGGCATGATAAATGAGTAAAATACCCCAAAAAGAGGCCCCATTAAAGACCAGGCGGTATCATTTCATGCTCACTCTGCCCGACTGAAATAAAAAAAGCTCTATTTCTGGACATGTATGAAGCCGGTCTTCAGTTCTTTGTGCCAGCAGAGAGCTGACATGTACAGCACTTCCCCATCGCCCCTCGTGGCCGTCCGTTGTCATCTGTCGAGGTCAAAGCCACTGGCAGGACGGAAGAGGACGCAGCATGTGCCTGGAGTACAAGCCTTCCCCTCGGATCACATCACACAGGAACAGTACGGACCGCTCTGCGTCTCGGAAGTCACACACACTTGCCCTTGGCGGCAAGGACGTCCGTGCTGTACAGTCTGCATCGACTTTAAAATGTTGCGGCTTTGGGACAGACTCAGTTGAATCCTGTGAGAGTTTGTCCTTGGGTTTTTAGGATTGTTTTCTGTGACGGTTTTAGTGGTGTAAATACACTGAGCTTTCTTCTGCTGCACAGCCGTGTAACAGAAAAGAACTTAACTTACTTCTTGAACAAACATCTCAAGCGCGCCTTCCGTTTGAATTCTCAAGCGTTCTTTGCTTCGAGGCACACGTCAGAATTTGCAGTTGGTATCGCTGTGCTCGGCAGCCCAGAGACGAGCTTGATCTGAAATTAGTGGACTCGCCGGTCGTTAGGGGTTTCGACCGATTTCGGAAAAAGCCTGGCAACATGAACGCAGCCTGCAGTTCTATCAAACCCTGACGGAGGCTTGGCGGAGTGGCGCGCGGGAGGCGGCGGTGTCAGTTAGCGCTGACCCTCGTGGAGCAATTATCTCTCAATGGCTCGTTAAGACTCTGGGAAGCCATGAGTCAGGGACGCGCCAGCGAGGAGGAGGAAGAGCAGAAGCAGCGGGGGCGGGGTTGGTGGAGGGCATGATGGGAATATCCCGGATAATGAATGACAGCGATATATTGGTAATGAGGAGGGCGAAGGCTGGGATTAGCGGGGATTCCTCTCCTTTCAGTGTGAGAAAGTCGAGGAGCTGATGGCTGTGGACTGATGGAGCATTTTGACAATTGAGTTATGGTGCAGGATTCCAGTGCCGACAATGTCGTTTTGGAGTATCGAGCTCATTTATAGAGAGGTTGCGTATTCCCTCCACCTCGAGAGATTACAGGCCAAGTAGATGGTTGGGTTTTTTCACCGAGGTATTCAGCTGGTAGACGCTGGATTTATTTTAGCGGGATGTCACCGGGAAAGGTTGAATTTGCATACAGTACGTGACCTTTCACTGCAATGCCCTGTTTACAGTGCACACACAAAACACACACACACACTCCATGAACAGACGGAGGAGATAAGAAACGAGCAGGGTTCAAGTCGGAGTGTGTACATTTGTTAGTACTGAAGTGACTTTGCGGAACCCAGGATCTAGTATATAGAACGTATGCAGTTATTTATAAGACCCGGTTGAGCCAATATGTGCTCTTAGCTGAGCTTCAGCGTGTCAGACGACGGTTTAACTGAACAGATTTGCCACCGATACTCTGCATAATTCATGCTCACGCGCTCATCAGTCTCACCAGTCTGCAGATTAGACGATAGTGTTGCTAATGAGTTTTTCACGGAACGCGCTTTTAGGAAAGCAAACCTGTCTAATGGATTTTCTTATTTCAAAGTTCAGCCGTTTCCCAAAGTTGCAAGGGGGGGGCGGCTGCTGGCGTCACATCAATGATTTTAAGTCATTTAAATCTACAGCGTCTGCCTGTGGATGCTTTTAATTCATGGCTCAAAAAACTCAATTATTATGAAATAATCGGGCCTTCTCTTGTCTTCTGTAGAATAGAGAGGCACTAACATGGTGGCGTACTGGGGATGTGCCTTAAATAGACTCAACAACACTGTGTTTTTCCCATCCAGAAGTACCATATAGCCCTGTTTAGCAATGACTCAGTGAGGCTGAGTTGTACTCAGTTGTATGAATAATAATCGCGGAATAGAGGATTTTGTGTGAGTGCTCGACCTTTTGACTCTTTCTTCTTTTCCCAGAGGAGAACTTTATGAACCAAATCCCCCCCCTCCCATCAGTGTGATTAGTTGGATTATTGTCAAAACCTCAGTGACAGCTCTGCAGACTTTTTGTTTGTCTGCTCCCTACATGACTCCTGTGACGGACTTTTCTGAATTTATTTCCTTTTCTGTGTCTCTGACGCGAGATTCAATGTCATATTTTGCTCTTCCGTTCCCACACTGCTCAGTGTTTCAGCCCTGCTAGCGGCGGGCTCTGTTGGATGGCAGCGTGCGATCGGTCGGTCCAGACTGAAATATCTGAACAGCTGTTACGTGGATTGTGATGAACTTTTGGAGACAGTCCTTGTTTCCCGATGATGTATCCTCGTGACTTTGATGATCCCCTAACCTTTTCACGAGTGCCGCAGCAAGGTTGAAATTACAAGTATCTTCAAAAACCTTAATGTTGGATGGACTGCCATTAAATTAGGTACAGGTATCCACGTCCCTCTCAAGATGGATTGTATCCCCTGACCTTTACTCTTTGCTCACTGACACGCTAAACTAAAATGGTGAACATCATACCTGCTAAAAACCAGCATTGTTACCTTTGCGAAACAGACTGCAGGGCGTTCTTTTGCATGACTCATTGATCTCTCATCCGATTGATGTTCAGCAAGATAGAATCCACGGCCTTGACCATGGCTCTGACGTATCACTCGCTTAACTGTGCCGGCATGGTAGGGTATTTTGTGTTGGAAACAATGAATACCAGTCTGTCTGTATGGTTCTATTATCCTGTTTGGGTTCAGCCACCCTCTTGTGAATCCACTTCAGGTTACGAAGATGCTGCTTTTGGTCGCACTTTCGTCCGTCAAGAGGAGGTATTTAATGGATTTGGGATATTGTCACACTCAACATGCTCGGAGCAGGTTAAATGCACCTCTGGAGCAATTTTTTTTCCGGGTTTGTTTGGGGCGGGCAGGTGAGGACAAGGCTATTCAGCCTCACGCTGGGTATGACAGGTGCTTCACTCCACTAAATGCTCCTCTTGTCCCGCTCGTCTCCTCGTGTTTTAATCCGGCGGTTGCCATGGGTATTTTCAAAATTTAATAACGCCCCATTCTTTTCCCGTCATAGGTCTGGGTTTAGTCAAAGCTTATCGGGAGCCCCTTCTGTCCTACTATCATTTCTGTATTAATGCCTAGAAAACCTCAGCGCGCCAGGCAGATTCACCTTAGTTCTTCCTTTTTCATATAAAGATAACTTTATCGCAGTTTAGCAGAAGATGCAGCGGGGATCTTGGCTGTCTTTGTAGTCGCAACAAAGGCGTTTGCGTGAGGGATCTAACAAGATGTGTGTGTTAGTGCTGCTGTCACTTTTTCTCACTGTGTGTATCAGAGGGGTTCAGTTTTGTTGGCAAGGTTACTGCGAACGTTACGTAAAAATTTCCATCAACTGTTGACTTCTGTATTGACTTTATTGTCGTGACTGTGATTCCCCCCGCACGTGCCGTCTTACCCCTTGCTGCATTTGAAACTGCAAGTTTATTTTCCTCACTGTTGCACTCAACACATATTGATTTCCAAAAGCCCCGGCCTCATGTTATTAAAAACTGCTCCACGTCATATTCTGTATTGATTTTCTTTGTGAGGCCTTTGGGACTTGTTATGGCGGGTATATAAGGCGGCCGGCAGTATATATAGTACGAGTTGTAAGGGGATACATTTGGTAACTCGTATGATTCTTTTTAAAGCCTTCCAGGTTATCTAAGCTTAAATCTGATCACTGTGTTAGCCGGTTTAACGCTGACAGCCGTGAGACTCGGTTTCGCCTCTGCGAGCACTAACACATGTAATCAAACCACGGCTTAGGGTCTTATCTACAGCTCATTATCATGCAGCTCCGTGCCGTCTCTCTGGAGTGTTTTTAGCGCCAACAAGGTTCCCCCGGCCTGAAGTAAAGTGAATTATGCAACGAGAGGAAACTGAGAGACCCTATCTTGGGAAAAGATGCCTGCCGCAATGACAACGCACACAAAGACACACCAGCACTTCCTGCTCAGTGTGCTACAGTGAGGCCCTAACATCCGAGACCTCTTTTGTGTGTGATGTGTGTGTGACAGCTGTCTGTGAAATGGGAAATGCTGTCAGTCCAGTGTGGAGAGTCTTTTTGAGCATGTTGCCAACAATTGTGAAATCTGTGTGTGTGTGTGTGTGTGTGTGTGTATGGAAGAGAGAGATTAAGTACTGCAGATGCCTGTGTATCCTCGATGTGTGTGTGTGTGTGTGTGTGTGTCAGCTGAACCTCCACCGGAGATCCAATTCCCATCTCCGTGTTCTGTTCCTCTGAAAAATTCAAACACGCCTCGCCATTTCTGACACGCCATGTCCCCACCATCCGAGCTCGGCGCCAATCCCGAGGAACCCGCGCCTAAAAATAACCCTGTTACCTTCAAAGTGAAAATGGAAAACTCCTGTAGAGAAGACGGCGTGCGGGCCATTAACGGCTCAAGACAAAGCACAAAGAAGGTTCCTCTCACAAGACCGGTTATCTCGATGCTGTGGTTGTCGGTCGGATTGAGATGAGCTGTTGATGTCTCGGAACCAGCCGAGATTACCGAGTCAGCTTCCGACTGTTTCCCTCTGACAGACGCGATGTTAACTCTGAAGCCAGATGATGATGATTGACTTAAAAAGCTGCAGAGAAATGTAAGAAAATCGCTGCGGCTCCTCAGTCGCCTCGATACATTTCCGTTTTCTTTTGGTTTCATCTTTAATTATTCACATCTGTTTTACATAAAGTTATTTTTAGGTGCCCTTGGCTAAGTTGGATAAAGGTCACGCCATGAATATAAGGGCTTAATTTCCGCTGGGATCGTGGAGGACGTGTTTACTCCTCGCTCCTTTCAAAATCCTATTTTTGTCTCATTGTTCTGTTTGAGTCCTCTCTCTGTTCGGCTGATTAAATTTAGATGAGAGAAAGGCTCCGAGGTGATACAGATGTTGATGGGTACATTTGAGTTGCCTTCGGTTATAACGGTGATCACAGCGACAAGCATCGACAACAGCAGCAGCAAGTGATCTGCTGTCTTTTTTTTTTTTTTTTTTTTTTTTTGCTCTGGGTACCACCTGTCAGGCAAACTCTGACAGGCTGTAAAGATGAAGAAAGCACTTCTGTCTCCTGTGTATGCTTTTCAGGTGGTGTTCTATTCTCTGAAATGATGCTACAAATAGCTCAGAGCGCTAAAGAAGATGGAAAAATGTAACATCATCATAAAATTTCTGTCGTAGAAACGTACATAGCATTTGTCATTTTTTTCCATGCTAGTGACATGTTTCTATGGATGGCAATGTCAGTTTGTCAGTGTCAGCAAATTCCTGCAAAAACAAGGGACATCCCCATAGTCACCACTGGGAACATATTATGGTTGGCTTGTATGTTAACATTCTTCAGCTGTTACATATACAGCACATTCAGGGGCTGGGGGATATCATACTCCCCTCACTAGTGATGAGAAACCAGATTGTTTAAAGGTCCGTTTCGTTATCCTGCTACTAGTGAACTGACTCACGCACATTGTATTTTTGAGTTAGGTTCATAAAATTAGCCAATAAAAGAGCAACAGCAATGTTTCTGCCCAATCGACCAACCCAACATTATATGTTCGGCGGCAACCAATATATCCTTTTTCAGGGCTGATACCGATTATTAGAAATCAAAGAGACGGATAACCGATATTTGGAGCTGCCAATAATTTGCTGTAAAATTGCAAATCTTAGTTTCAAAATTTTAGAAATAACGGAATAAATCAACGTACAATTTATTCAAGCAGAATTTTCAGGTACTTTACTTGAGTATTTCCTTTATCTGCTAGCTCTTCACAGCATTTCTAGGATATATTAAGTTCCCAGTTACTTTGCAGATACATATTGTTTAATTGTTTATAGGCTATTAATTGTGATGCGTTACCTGTAGAACATTTTTAAATTAGTTTATTTTATCTGCATTAAGACGAAAAATCACAGACGGATGATCAGAAAAATGTTGAATATTGGCCCCGATAATCAACCAAGTCTACCCATTTTAAATGTATTTCTTCAGCATGTTGTAATTGTTGGTGTGAGCATGCTAGCATGTTTCTAGCGCTTGGCTTAAAGGCACTGCTGCCTATTACAGCCTCGCAAATCTAGTAGTTTAGCAGTAATGTTGTTTATGTGTGCCTTCCATTTATAATGGAAGGCACAATAACCAATTTTGTCTTATGTAATTTGCTAGAAGTGAATTGTGCTCCCCTCACCTCTTAAACAAACCCACTCTATGCCCTTTTAATATACAGCGCCATCAGCCTTCTGCAGCCAAATCCAGCCCACGATCTTTTTCTTACTCATTCATATTAAGTAACGGCAAAAATATATCAAGAAGAAGTGTCTTATTGAGTTTGAATGAGTCATTTTCGAACTGATCGGCACAGCTCAAGCGCTCCCATCGATCACCCCGTCAGTGCCCCCTGCTACTCCAAAGTCGTGAGACGTGAGAAGCCGAGGTATCCGGCTGTGTCAGACTATAGCGCCCATCAGTCAGCTGGAAGTGTTTTACCGCATTAGAGGGGGATTCCTGTGGGAAGCCCTCATCTATTAAAGGGGCTCAGAAGAAGCACTGTCTCAAATGAGATCGCGTGACTCTCGAAGGTGACTGTTTTGGCCTCGGCGTGATAATGGATGTGAAAAATAATGATTGCCCGTGCAAAGTGTTGTCTCCCTCGCGCGCGGCTCGAGACGGGGATCGGAAAACGCGGGGATTCTGTTTTTCTTTAACGAGTCAGAGCTTTACCCTTGAATACAAAACACTAAAATACTAAATATAATGCTGTTATTTTTCATGAATGGGTTTGTCTTGAGGGAGCTATTTATGGTTGACGAAGACGTTCAAAATAGGAGCCGGTAACTCCAGGGGGAAAAAAAAGATCTGTATCGTCACAGAGAAAATCATGCCCTGTTTGAATTGCTAATGAATGCAATCCTGCCACGGTGCTGAGCGATTATGCTTTATGAATAAATAGCCGCGAGGAAAGATTTCCTTCAGTATGTGAGAGTCTGCGTAGTTAATGTGGTTAAAGTTCTTCTTACCCTTTCTCTATCTGAATTTTACGGCACCTCATAATAAAGGTGTTGATGGAGTCCTCGTTCTCGAACTGCTCTCGAAATGTTAAAGAAACAACTGCAGGATTTAGTGTGCTTACAGATCAATGGGTAGAAAAATGGATGTTGGTGCCGCAGACGTGTATGGAAATCTCAAAAGTATTAATTGAAGAGACGGCAGGGTCGATGCCTGACACTGACAAACAGCGTCTGCTGAGTCGCTCAATAAAAAGGATACAAGGCACTTTCAGCGGACGTTTACGGTTGAAGTCACCTCCGCATTTAATGCCCTTTCGTCAGTGATGAGCTACAACTGTCAGATCGTAAACAGTCTGTGTAACGAACGATCTGTCCGTCCTCCCTTGCGCTGTTGTTTTGATTAATTAGCACACAGTGAAGTCGATAAATGAACATTTAAATGGCTTTACACAGGAATGTCTAAATAACAGATGCCAACAAGTGCTTGTGTCTGAGCAGCTAAATAGATTGCGGGTATATAGCTGCTCAACGAGTGATTCATAAGAGTTGTTTTTCAATCTTCCACCTCTGTGATTTAAGCACAGTGTTTTTCAGTCCTGCAGCGTTAAACGCCTCCCTGCTCCAGCACCCCCTGATTTGAATTGGTCTTTATCAGGCTGCCTCATCAGGCTGACGAGCTGATCATTTGAATTGGGTGTGTTGGAGCAGGAGAGCATCTAAAACATGCAGGAGAGGAACAGGAACAGGGTTGAAAAACACTTCCTTCTTACTTTTCTGTTGGAAAATAGCGATGGTTAAAAAAAAACAAAAAAACAAAAACAAAAATGTTGAATGTGCAGACACAGGCTGAAATTTGTGATCAGCTGTTTTCCAAGTCAGGCATTTGTATGTCCAATCACTTTAGAGTAAAGAAGTCATTATTTTCACAATAATAGGCCGTTCAATGGTTATTTCTTGGCCATCTGGCAATATTTTGGATTTAAACCCAAAGTGAAAAGGGAACCTGATAACATTAATGTAGGAAAAGGAGCTGGTTACCTCACTGAGAAGTTGGAGGTGTGCAGCCTGCCGCCTGTAGCTCTTCATCTAACAACTCCGTCTGGTTTCATCAGAGACTAACTACTCCTTGACAAATTGCTGAAAATGAACTTTGTTTTGCTCTGTAGATTAATTTTCGATGAACGATAGCAGTGTTGAACTCACTACACGTGTTGCATTTCCTCTGACTAGCCAACTTCAAAATAGCTTCACCAGTTAAACGATTTTAATGGGAAGGTGCAGCTGTAGGAAATGTTAATTTTGCATGAGCAGTTCATTAACTCAGTGCTTTTTTTAGTTGGTGGAAGAAATTTCGTCCCCGTGGCAACCCTACCAGCAGCATCATTGGATTTGGATTTTCCAGGTGACCTGGAAAATCTAAAAGCTAGATTCTCAGTAAAGCTGAGGGGAGCTGGGTCTGATGATAATTCTCTGTTGACTCCAAGTGACCCGTTTCATAGACACATAGACATTTGATCAATCCATCCGTCAAAGGAAGAAAATATAGACTTTTAGCTGCTTAAAGCATTGAAAATACGACTTATGTTGCTGTTTTTCGAGGTGAGGACAGTTTCAGATAGGCCTGACTATGTTATACGAACAAGGTTAGGATATAGTCTTTCCAGCCCTTTAAAAAAAACATAAAAACAAAAGGTTTACATAAGATTACTCTGAATTAATTCTGGCATTTCCACCTGCTCTTACTTTGTAAATAATAACATCCTTCCCAAGCAGGAAGACACATGGGGTTTAAAACCTTGTTTTCCACCCCCACTTTAATGGAAAAGTGCTGCTGCAGTGACATCTGAGTCTACTTCGAATATCATTTATTTGACTTTAACCAGATACACAGCACAGCGTGATTTTTTTCCTCGGTCCTCGGGGGGAAAAAATGCTGTTCCTGGTTTAAGAGTGATTGTTATTTTCATGTATTGTGGTGCCACTGTACAAGATGAATTCTGCCTCCTGGAAATGTCGCTTTATAAAAAAAAAAAAAAAAAAAATCATTGTGTGCTTATCTGCCTCAGTCCTGCACAGCATCATGCCAGCCAACTGTCACTGTCTGCAGAGCAAATATTAGCACTGTGGGATGCCAGCTATAAATAGAGTACAGGAAGTCATTCAGGAGCAATACCCAAATGTCAGTGTTGTCTTTTAATTTGAAGCGTGTAATAATGCATGCCCGCAAAATCACCCTGGTGTTAATCCCATTTCAGTCCCTGGACACTTCTGAGGACAAAAACATGCTTCTTAGAGTAGAGCGGATAAGACTGCTAGACTGCTAGTATGTGAGAACGATGGTTTGATTCTTTCTGAATTAATGATTCACACAGCCTTTGGAGGAGGGATACTGACGGGGGGGTCAACGCCTATGTTTTGCATAATAAATGCAGTCAAAGGCAATTAGCATTCAGGAGATTATAGGGAAGTCTTTCATCAGGTTGCGATCGTTTTTCTGTTATCGTTTTTTAATAACTTGCTTATCGCCCATAATGTATCTTTCATGCTTCCAGGCACACTTAAGAAAGTTATGAATGCTGATATTTTTTAATGTAAAAAGGACAGCTCAGTTTTTTTATCACTAGAACAATAAAGTCCTCCATACATTTAACCTTTCATGTTATAATAGCTGTATTTTTTTGAAAATGCTGTACAATTTATGCTAAGACCCAAATGAATATCTCTCACGTGTCTGTATGCTAAATGTTAAGCTACAGCTAGCCGCTGGTTAACGAAAACTGGAAACTGGGACACAGCTAGCTGCATAACTAAGTTGTTTTCACACTTAACAATTACCCTTTGACTAAGCTGAGTTCCTTGTTTGCCTTTTTACAGTCTTTGTGCTTAAATAAGCTAAGCTAGCCTAAGCTGGCAGCTACGTATTAGCTCTTGGCTGGAAAGCATTGAATGTATTTCCCAAAATCCACATCTGTTAAAAAATGAGCGCCTATTAATATCTTTTAAAGTGTTTTTTTAATGAATTGTTATGTTGCGGTAATGTTTATATGGCCGTAATAAAATTGAATGCTGAGATTGGAGCTCAATATCTTGGAGATGTCCAGACATGTTACGCAGACGCCATCTTGCCCACCCTTTCCCAGTTCTGGTGAGGAAAGATAAAGGAAGTAAATTCATCCGTCTGTTTTAATAATTGATTATTGTTGTACAGGCTGTAGCTCAGTGGGTAGAGCCGTTCGATTAGTGATCGGAAAGTTGCAGGTTCGAATCCAGGCTCCCCTGGGTGGAACTGGGCTACATGTCCAAGTGTCCTTGAGCAAGATATTGAACCCCAATATTGCTCCTGATGTGCAGTTGGCACCTCTGCCAGGGTCCTGTGATGAGCTGGCGACTCATTCAGGGTGTACCCTGGCCTTCGCCCATCGAGCTAACTGGGATAGGCTCCAGAAAAAGGGGGCAACATCACCGCAACCCTCACGGAAGAAGCGGAAAGAGAAAACAAAACAAATATTCTATGTTTTCAAAGAAGCAAGCAGTCACATGGTGACAAAAAAAACCAAACGTGTGTACTCGTCATCTCATTTCTCAGTTTGATCCTTTCCTCGCCATCCTCAAGACGTCCCTGCTTCAGAGGCGCCATTTTAAGGTTATGTCGCATTGCACAGCTGCATCATCAGTTCGTTTTATTGTAGCCTACCGCTGTATTTTTACGATCTCATGTCATTGTTCATGACAACTTAAGTATCTACTTTTAGTTGAACTCTCAACGTGGCATGATGCGACATAAGTAATATTAAGGTGAAACAGGTGCCACATAGACAGTGAAAGCGCAAGCCCTGCTCCCAACAGGGTTTGTGTATTCCAGGTGTGTGTCGCTTCTTTAAGTAAGTAACGGGTACAGAATAAGCTGCTGCAAAGGATACACCTGTGCGTCCTCCCTCTCCTTCGAGATATCCTTCAAGACAGCCCTCTCGGATCGATTTCCTAGTCACAGGCTGGAGGACGGAGGCGAGAGGAAACACAAAAAAGAAAAATGAGAGCCCATAGAACTCAAACAGTTTGATGCATTGATAATGTTGTGAAATTGCATCGTAGCTCTCTGAATCACATTAAAGTGAGTCATGGTGGGCCTACAGATTCCCACCCCTGGTGAAATTACGATGCTACATGATGTCAGTCACTTGCAAATTTCTTCCTTTGTATTCCCAGACTGTCCTTAACAGCTCCCACTTTGCCGTGGCTGTATTTGCTCAGCCATGCGTACACTTGATAACTCCCATCATCATTATGATTAAGAGCAGATATGGTGTTTGAAGTGAAGGCAATTAATGAGCGGTTCTGGTGAAAAGAGTATATTATGTTGAAAGATCCACATGAGCACTGATTCATTCAAGGACCTCCGGGGCAAATAGTTGAATCACGACCCTGAATAATTTCACTCCAGATATATTTCACCTGTCAGTGAAACTGAAATAAAAAAAAAAGCTCAAAGGAAAATGTCTTTCTAAGTAGACGCAGTCCAAATTAAATCTTGGTATAATCTTCAAAGATTTCAATCATCCATTCGACTGGTTTCTCTTATTTCTCTCTTTCTCTGACAGCTCTTGTCAGCAGTAAAAGAAACTCAAGCCCATCACTTTGAAATGAGACTTCAATGAAATCTCTATTAAAACGAGGCTTTTCAAGGCAAAAAATAATGTTGTAATTAAACGGTGATGTAGTGGCAAATAAAAAGGTGGCTGCGCTCGGGTTAGTGATAATAATAAAAGGACGGAGACATCATATTTTCAGAGGATTTTTGCTGTCTATCGCTCTAAAAGCCATATTGTTGTGATTCCCATCAATTTTACACCAGCGATGTAAAAAAGAGAATACACCATGGAGTAAACCCAGTTTCTAAAAATGCGCTCTTCTTCCGTCTATTTATTGCTAGAAAAACAACTCGGCAACACCGGCTCGTCGGAGGTGTTTGTGTTTATTGTGTTTTGGCATCGGGCCTTCGTTAAGATGCGTGTTCACTGCAGAGAACAGGAAGGAGCGGAGATAAGTTGATCAACGGAAAAAAAAATAACTGCCAGCTATTTTGACGAGTTATTTTTAATTCTCGAGCAAACCTCCCTCAGTTCCAAGCTTGTCATTTGTGAAGATTTGCTGCTTTTCTTGATGGTAAATTGAAAATCGGAGGAATCTGGGTTGTTGCTAAGTCAAAACAAGCAGTGTGAAGATGTCACTTTTGGATTCAGGAAATTGTGATGAGGATTTCTCGCTATTTCATATTTTATCTCACTTGTAGTTTTTTACCATCAGTAAAACTTGCTTGTTAATCTGCAAAACGCCGTTTAAGTTGACGGTGCTTCATAACATCACTATGTTATGTTATGGTAGTGTCAGTGTAAAGTAGGGGGTGTGTCATGTCATATTCTGATGGTGGATTTATTTGTTGACATAATGACATCATGCCATTAAGGTCAGGAACAATAAGCATGACTGGAAACGAAAGTATCATTGCTGTTGGCTCCACAGTGAAGGAGGTGGTTCTAAAAAGTGGTCCCAACATGTGACTGTTACAGTTCCACAAAAAAGGACCCAAACTCAAAAAACACAGACGTGCAGGTTAAAAAACTAAGCAAAGAAAGTTATGAGAAATACAAAAACTGAGGACAAACCAGAAGCCACGGAGAACAAAGAGGACACGCGAGGACTGGACTTAAATATGTTAAGTATGTAAGTTAAGTAACACATGAGGGCAGGAAAACAGACAAAGACAGGAAGCAGAAAAAGCACCAGACACATGCGTATATCACGACAAGATGAAACAGAGTACGAGGCAAGCCAAAAATCTTATTGTGAGTTATAAACCAAAATTCTTTGTCAGCATGGTCTCATAATGTCAAGAATATCATTGCAAAACTACCCTAAAAAACATTGTTACAATATTCAAGGGTTATATTGTCCGCCTTTAGCGTGAGAACAGTCAAATGAAGGAAGTCAAGGTTGGGTTATCAGCAGTTTGAGACAAGTGGTTTTGTATTTGTGCCCGTTGGATGTGTAACGATCAGTTGTGGAGGTGGGAGTTTTCTGTACTGCTTACAGCAGAGTGCAGGTTAATTCCACTGAGCGCTTTATGTGGTTTGCACACTTCCTTGATGCCTGGCCAAGGTGTTCAGTCATGTAATTTGCAGGTACCACCTCCTTGCTGCTGCCGATGGCGAGTCTGCGGTCGCTTAGCAACATCGGCTGTTTGATCACATGCCTCCGCGTTTGTTGATGTTGTCAAGGAGGAGCCGGTGCTGTAGGTCTGATCGACAGCCTCCTAATATCCCCGAGCCCATCTAATAAGCCGGCTTGTTTGGTATACCTGAGGAGGGGAGGGATTTATTTGAATTTGTAGGTTCGATCGCAGCCAGGGGGAACGACGGGTACAGTAGGTGAGCGAGGTGAGTGCAGGGATAGAATTAAGAAAAGACAGTCAGAAGAGCTTGAGCTTGAAAGGAAGGACTAAGCTTTACTTGGTTCCCCCTCAAGGCAGAATCAGGAAAACCAGTTACAACCCCCCCTCCCACACACACACACGCACACACACACACGCGCACACACACACACACACACACACACACACACACACACACACACACACACACACATCCCAGCCCACCATCTTCCCTGAATGTGCGGCCTATTTTCCCTGTCAAGGTGGTGTCCTAGATTCAAAGTTCCATCGGATGAGTAAAACAGTATCAAGAAGGATGTGGAGGATGGGGGTGTCAGTTGGATCGAAAAAAAGCAACTGGATGTTTCCTTTGCTCGTGTATTGATGTTATACTGATTTCATTGGATTAGAGACAAGTGGCCTACATTCTGACCTGCAGGGGAATTGAACAGAAGGAATGCTTTCGTTACTCTGACCCCGGAGCACGCACTCATTCAAACAATTTTTTGCAATTAACTCGGGTGATGGTGTCTCGGGGAAATCATGTGCCCCCCCCCCGCCTTCTTTTTGCATTCGCCCTTTCCTGCAATACAGTGGCTGTGCGCACATCTGTGCGCGCCTGTTTGCTTTATTAATTAACCGTCAGCGGAGGTGTTCAGCCAGGGAATCCACCCGGGTACGTTTTTGACTTCTTAGTGCAAATTAAATTACTGAGCGCGGAGCTCACAGAGACAGCTGGTGAACGCCGCGAGTAGCTGAAGGCGTGCTGAGCACATGGCGCCCATTATACTACAACAGTCGGATCAGCTAACTGTGAAATGCTACACTTGTCAGTCGTTCGTTCAACAGTGTGTGTGTTGAATGTTTTACAATCTCAGGGCAGTGGTATTATAACTTCTAACTCGAGGCCCAGTGCAGCAGAATGTCATCAAATTGCTCTGCGACTTTCTTGTAATACGCTGATTTTATTTATTTTTTTCAGCGCGCGTCCCAGCAGTGAGGCATTTCTGCGAGCACAATGGAATCAAGGTTTGAAAGTGCTGCCAGGCATCAGTTTAATAAAGATGCACACGTCACCGGGGCACCGCCACCTCCTCCTCGTCCTCCCTGATCTTGTTTGGTGCTCTTTTGAATTAGATTACCTTGACACCCACACTCTCTCTCTCTCTCTCTCTCTCTCTCTCCCTCTGTCTCACACTCACACAACCACAGATGGCAGATGTACAGCGTATATAAAAAAATAAATAAATAAAAAAAAGTTCAAATTCTAATCTTTTCACTCTATTTTCTTGTGCGCCTTAAAATCCAATTAGCCCTCCGCGCGCTTGTTCCTGTCACTCTTATCTGTCCCGGTCCCCCTGTAGACTCACACAGGATTTATTAAAAATTTAAGCGCTCCTCTTTTAGTGGGGATAATATATTGGAAACCCTGCAGCATCAACACGGAGCTGTTTAATAATTCATGTGTGTAGCCTGGCGAAGACACAACATGGACTGTAGCGCTTCAGCT
>OMLP01015277.1:0-24973 GCA_900302685.1 Spondyliosoma cantharus | reverse complement strand
GTTAGTGTGGATACTGTAGTGAGCTCAAATGTACAGCAAAGTTTACCAGCTGAATTGCAAGAGTGTTTGTTTCAGGTTGGAAAATACAAATTCACAAACATAAACTTATGTGGCCATTAGCAGCTCCGCATGACACAAACACACACACACACACACACACACACACACTGGAGACTCACACTCACCTTAAAGCAGATCCTCACCTTAACATGCAACAACAAGAAGCCAAACACACACCATTTCTTACTCTTATACCTCCTTGTATCCCATTGTGGATGGTGCAATGTGACAATATCTTATGACTGTTAAGCATGCAGGCTATACTATGATTTGCTCGTGTCTGAGGGATTGTTTCCAGCATATTCTGTTCTTCCATTACCTGACAGTGTAGGTGGAGGTCTGCAGGAGCCACCTGCTTCTGCACCTGCAGAATATTTTTGCAGTGCTGCTGCTCAGTACAATTGCACATGCCACACTCTCCTCACCAACTGCTCTTTGCATCACATTTCACTTCCACTTTCTCCATGCAAAGGTCTTTTATATAAGTGGTGTCTGAATTGTTAGATAGATTTAGATTTAGGCTGGGATTTTCCACCTGTTGCCAGGTTTGTGGGAGGGTGGTGTTCTGCAGAGAGCTATCAATATGCACCACAATGATAAAGCATGCAGTCTTACAGTAAGGACAGATGGCTCAGTCACATGTCACAACTCAACCTGTTTCAGTGTTTCAGCAGACGACCATGGCAAGACCAGTGGTAGAAGAAGTCATATCCTTTACTTAAAGGGTAACTCCATCAGTTTTACTTGGGAGTACTACTGTTTATGTGGAAAAAGTATTATGAAGCCTTTTGTGGCTCCAGAGAAGCTGAACGTAATCTGATAAACTGCCTCCAGTAATGTCACTCAGTGGCTAAGTTGGACTGTGGGTAATTGTGAGAAGCAGGACATTCCCACGGCCTTATCTAAGTGAACTGGTTAAAGTATTTGCCTCCAAGAAATACTTTCGACTCATTTGCAGAGCCTGTACCTTCTTACTTCTACTTGAGTGAAGAATGTGTCTATTTCTACCACCTCTGGCTCCAGGTTTTGAAAAGCAGTCCACTGGTCTGCATTGCACTTCTACGGCATTGTTGGACTCATTATGGACAACAAAAATATAAAAAAATCGATACTGCAGAGACACTGCCTTTATTATTCCACACATTTTCTTCCTTTTTAAAACCTGCCGCCTACATTATCCACAACTTAGCCACTCAGTGACATCACGGGAGGCAGTTTATCAGATTACATGCAGCTTACTCTGGAGCCACAGAAGGCTACTTTTTTCACATATGCAGTCATACTCCCCAAGACTAAGTGTTGCTTAAAGTTACCAAAATATAAATAATAAAATAATCAGAATAATGTACATAAAATATTAAAAGTTAAATTGTTTTGGTGGAGCTCATTTTGAAGTATTTTTTTTATAGGACTGTAACTAATAACTTTTTTTTTTGATTGATTTTGCTGATTATTTTCAACATTACTTTTGATTGATTGTTTGATTTGGAAATAATTTGAAAAGTCATCATAATTACTGACGATTATCCCAAAGGGACACCGTTACAACTTGTTATGGCCAAACAACGGTCCAAACCTCAAAATGATTTAAAATGAATTAAAATTATCAAAAAATAATTAAAAGGAAAAACAGCAACTCCTCACATTTTTGAAGCTGGAGCCATGAAATGTTCTGCAGGAAAATGACTAAATACTTATCAGAATAGTTAATTTATCGTCTGTGAATTGACTAATTCATTAATCAACAACTGGTTCCAGCTTTACTGTTGGGTAGTTCATTTTATAACAAATATCCATTTTATGAGCTCATCATTTGTAAAGTAATTAGTGACTAAAGCTGTCAGATAAAAAAGCACTATATATTTCTAGACACTCAAGTGAAGTACAAGAACCTCAAATGTCTATTGAAACGGACTCTGAGTGTAGTGTGTGTGTAGGTCACGTTCAATTAAAACATGAGTAATACATGTAAATGTCTACAGATTGCTATCTAAAGAAGCTTTAAGTACAGTTCTTGAGTAAATGCAATTTCGTACATGGAGAATTCACTGAATACATATTTTCTAGATGCAACGACATACTAACAGTGATATTTGAATCTGAGGATTGATTCGCTTATCAGAGGAGGACGACTCAGTCTGTGAAAACAGCTGTACGATGTCTCCTGTGAGCTGGGTCTGAGAAAATACGCCTTGAGCCTGCTTTACAAACTTGTCATATGTAATCTGAAAGATGTGGCCATTTACCAGGCAGGGGGTTCTAATAAAAAATCTCATTGAAATGCATTATGGGAATTGTCGGAGAGGTCAGGATATCACCGCCTCTGCAGCATCACTTTTGATCATTCTGTCTTTAATCTGTCTCTTGTTAAGTCCCTGAACTTTATGGAAATGCATCCCTTCAGACTCCCCTTCAGAGGATTGTTCCTACCGAGGGGAAAGTGAAACCTCTTATCAAAAGAAGCAACACCTCTGAGCACTTGTGGCGGAAACTACCGGTAGTTGCATGGTATCATTGCATGGTATCATTGCATGGATATGATGGGAAAACAGGTGCAGCCATTCAGTTTCTTTCACACAAAAACAGGTAAAGATCAGAAAATTCCATCATTAAAAATGGCTGTAACTTCCACTTTTCCCCACATTTCAGTCCCTGATCTCCTTGATCTCACATCAAGAAATGCAAGATTACACTGCAAGACTGCAAAATATTACCCTGCTGAATTAATCATGTAAAGATTAAAAAAATGTCCCTGATTAAAGTCTTGTACACCCACACAGCCTTGGGCTCCTGGTGATTAATACGGTTAATGATTTGCTTCGGGTTGAGAAATAAAACAGCAAATTTATTCTTCTGTGCTCCTGCCATCAGTCCGGTGTAGACACAAAGAGAAGGTTTGTCTGAGGCGCGTGATCATAACTGCTACAAAGCAAGACACTGTTGGCTTGAGAGAGAGGACAAAATAAACAAGAACCCAAATACTTATTTATAAGTATTTATTGCACCATGTCTTCATCAATGCATGTACACTCTAACATCAGTGTAACAGTCAAGGCCTGATTTAAAAGAAGCACATATGGAGAGAAGCTTTCAAAACTCTTCTAGAGGTAGACTAACTACTCCAAACAACCAAAAATAAACAGAAAGTGGCCTGAAATACAAACTCATTATTCTGGTACAGCATGTAACATGTAAAACACCCCACCCAAAGCAAACATCACACCAGGAAACAACAGCATCACTCAGTAAGAGAGAACAGGAGTTCAAGAGAAGGTTTCTATAAAGAAGATAAAGAAGTGTAAACTCTTCCTTACAGAGCCTGAAGGGAGGGTCATTTTTATATGTCGCTCCTTTAAAAATCAACACTTATTTCAGCTGAGTGTCCCCCAAGAGGAACAAACATATGGCTTCAGTATTCTGCATATTTATTTATAAAGAGGTCTCCACTGCCAGTGGCATGAAAACAGAACTAGTCTTTACCAGCCAAGAAATGATTAACACTGCTAGCTGCCCGTAGTTAAACAGTGAAAGAGCCACAGACTGGGTTTGCTTCAGGCCTTCTGCCTCTGGGGGATCCTGGAGGGTTTTTAGCTGCAGCGCTTTGGGAGAGAGGAGAAGGGGGAGGGGGAGGTGGATAGGGAGGAGAGGAGGTGCTGTCCTAAGCTGATCTGTGCAGGGGGCTGCAGAGCCGACAGAAGGACAAAGTGTGTGTGCAATGCGGCCATGCGGGACAAAAAGGAGAATCAGCCTGAACAAAGCAGAGCAGCAATAAGACAATGTCAGACCTTTGGATAAATAACATCAGCAACATCAGAGTTAACAACAATCGTGAAGGGATAAATATATTTACAAGTGCATGAATCAATAAATAGTTAAATGGCAGTTAGACAAATTATTGAGTCCAATTCAGAATCCTGAAACAACTGAGTTCAGTGGATCTTCTTGTTTATTCATAAAGGGTCATTTTTGTTTGTTTGACAGCTTCCCACTCGGCTGACCACATCCTGTTTAAGCCACATCCTGTTTATTTAAAAACTTCTAACAAAGTGCAATAAGATGCCACAACATGCGTTAACCCACCCATCCTGGTAGAAAACACAAGAGGACGCACGACTCGTCCAGTTTGTAAGACATGCAGAGAAGATGGGATTTTCACCTGGACACAAAACAGAGATACAATGATTAATACATGTGACACTGACAGGATGAATTATGTGTATTGTTCAGACTTTAACCTGCATCCTGTTCTTTCTTACATAGCAGAATTAAAACACTGAGCAAAAGGAGTACATCAGACTACACAGAAACAGAAACTCTTAATCAAACAGCCATGAAGCACGAGAGCTGCAGTAGTTCTGCAAGTATGCAGAAAAAATATGGTCCTCAGCATATTTGCTACAGCTGTGGCTGTTCAGGCAACAAGCAGCAACCAGCTATAATTCTCACAAATATCTACAGAGTTCCCTCATTTGCTTTAATTAAAAAAAATAATCTTGAGAGCACAGAAGTTGGTTTACACATGTTAAATTATTAAACATGGTGGCAAACAGTAAAACAATCATCATAAATAACAAGCAAATGAAAGTTACTGAGGAAGTTTATGCTTTGAGTTAAACAGTTTAACATTTCTATAAGAGAGTTTATTGGCCTTCTTGTGGAGAGTTAGATGCCAATCCCCATGATTTTCCTGGGAGACTCCTGTTTATCACTGCTTTCTCCCAGTTTCCTCCTGGGGGTCACAATTATCCTGTATTTCTCCCAATTTCTAACAATTTCTGGCCAACCTGTCCTACAATCCCAAAGTGTCAGTTTCTGACGATTTGGAAATTAGACTCAAAATCTACTTTTCTTACAAACGGCACCTTTAAATGTCGTACCAGAATGTAGCAATCACCCATCTTGAAAACACAACTAGTTGTTTTGACACTTTGACACAAACAAGAGTTAATTAGTGATCTTTAGAGGTGTTGGTAGGTGGATTTTGGTTGTACTGGTTGGGCTGAGCCGGCTGTTTCCTGTTGTTTCTAGTCTTTGTGCTCAGCTAAGCAAATCAGCTGCTGGCTGAATATTCAACAGACAGATATGAGAATCATGCAACTTTGCCAGGAAAGCAAAATGTTCCTTTAGCTTCTGTCAAGATTACATGTTTGTTGATAAATACAAATGCTGCACTTGAAATATTAACTGTTTACTGCTCTTACACTCTGATCAAACTCTCACAATAATGAGGCCAAACTGAGGCCAGTTTTCTCATCAAATTCTCAAAATATAAGTAAAAAAAAAATATATGTATTTTAATGTAGCAGCACTGCTTTCAAAAACATCCAGTTCGAGTCCTTTCCAAAGATTTATCAGGGAAGCTTATCAAGCCCTCTCCCATGAGGTGCATTTCCTTTGAAACATTTATAAGGCTTTAAACTGCACTGCTCACTGCTCATGTATGCAGACTTAAGCTGGTATCTGGTGGCAGTTGATCAGGCGTTAATATTACAGTGTAACTCAATGCTCGGGGCGAGCAGAGTGTGGGCCTCAAAACACATCTGAACAGACTGACCATACACTGGGACAGAGCGCCTGGGAAACTCTGTTAGGGAACACTCTTTTAAGAATGATATTGCATATATAACCTCATATCAAACATTGTTAGTATGTCTTTATTCTTAATGTTGACAGTGTGAGAAAATAATTTACCTATTTGCTTGAGAGCTCCTTCTTCATGCAGGACTTAAAAGAGGTGAACTTCTCCTCCCCTCTGACGCCCTGTGAGTGTGGAAATAGGTGTGTGTCAGTCAGAGACAGAGAACGATGGAAATACTATGAGCAGACCAGTTTCATGACCTCCCTCTAGATGGCAGTATACTTTCACAAAACTCACTAATCGCCAACTCAGTGGTGAGATGAGTTTCAGTGATAAAAAGTGGCAGCAGTGTAATTTAGACATTATGGTATGGAGGTATTCAAGAACACCACTATGTAAAGAAAAAGTGACATAATTAGTGCTGACTCAAATTTGTAATTAAACAGGAAAGGTGGTGTTTGTGAGTGCATAAGTGGGTTTACTGATGTTAAAGTACCCTGTTTTGAAAACATATTTTTTTTGTGCTCAGCCCCGACCCATGTTTGCCTTTTTTCTTTAACCTGCTAAACTGACTTGACTTTGCATCCAAGCCTCCATTTTTGAGCTCTTTCTGTTGCCCTACCAGGCTGACGAGAGCGGAGGAAAGAAGACTGGGCAAGCACATTTATTCTGACATCGGACAGAATCAGATGGCATTTATATGCTGCTGTCTCACCCCGTCGGCGCGGTGCAGCCGGTCCTTCATGACGCCGATGAACTCCTTGTGGCTGAGTTTATCATCGCGATCTTCATCGAAGATCTTGAAGACTGTGTTGACCAGGTGGCGGGTCAGCTTGATGCCCGTGGCCACGTAGACGGCACGGGTAAACTCCTCTGAGAGCGAAGACAAACAGGTGATCTCATGTGAAGAGGGGAGCAGCATCTATCTACCTTTAACAATTCAGAAATAAGACTATAATCGAAGTGACATCACTGTTTGGACAGTGACAAACTTTTTTTTATCTCCAGCAGATTGCCTCTCTGACCTTTTTTAACAAACACCCTATCTCAAAATGTTGAAGAAAGTGAGAAAAATGATCATTCCCTTTATCTGGATCTGCACCAACAGTTAATGGTTCTTATTCTGAGCTGAGACTTATCCTCCATAAAAATTTGGTAGAAATCTGTTCAGGAGTTTTTGTGTAATCCAGAATATTGTGTTGGAGTGGATATCCATTTAACTAATTTGTCACATTATGAGAAGGAAAATCAATAAAACTAAACTATCCGGTGACTCATGTTCCAAGTGTTGTACAACTAGTATGTGTGTGACTACAAACGGAGACTTTACCTTGACCAACGGAGCGGTTGGCGAAGTTGTACATTTGCATGGCGATGGTGAAATCCTCCAGGTTGTTAAGAAACTGGAAGAAGGACCTGAACTCCTCAAAGGTGATACCCTGCAAAGAGACAATAAAACAATGACTTTATTTCTGAAACATAAAGCTTGAGAAATGATCATGTGCCACATAAAGCAAACTGCTGCATGTGTCAACACAGCAGAGGATAGCGCTACAACACATAATGCGTCTTTCATCCTGGGGGGAATCCTTTAGTGTGTGTGGGACCTTGAAGCCATCAGATAGATAACACACCCAAACACACAAAGTATACACTGCTGGATTTTCCCCGCGCAGTATGGACATGCTGAGCTGTCAGCAGCGGGGGGAGGACTGTAGCTTTTGGTGAGAGGTCAGCCCGTTTGCAGACTTTTCTATGGCAGATTAACCTGATACTTGAATAAACAAAAACAACAAAAGTGATGAATCCCCAAACATCTCAGGCTTGGCTGATGACTCAAACACTGAGCCTATTGATGTCCACTCAACCATCTCGCAGCTACTAGCTGCTTCTCTCGCCCGGGGCCCCACCAAACAGGCAACGCACACAGCCGAACAAATGGAGTAATGACTAATCTGTGACGCTTTGCTGTTTTAACAAGGTGAGGGCCATAAAATATCTCTTAGCCCAACGAAGAGACCCACTTGATAATAATGGAGATCTAGCAACAGGCTACTCGAGGTGGCTGAGGAGCAGGTCAGTGAGCCAAGAGGAAAAACACATTAAAGCTAAAATGAGGATGCCTCACTCAGCAGCTAATTCAGAGAGCGATATTCAAATAAACAGACGACTGAAATTCTCCAAGACTCAAAACAATTTGAACAACTGTAAACGAGTGCTGTTATCACGATATTTAAACATCTGTAAAACTTGCTGCAGTTCATGTTCAGAGTATGAGATTTGTTCATTAATTAAAAAAAAGTCAGGAAACCAATTACCTCAGAATTACCACATAAAGTAGACAAAGTAGTAAAGTAGACTTAAAACCATTAGTTTGCATTACTTTGTCATTTTGAGATCATTGGTTTACTCTTTTTTTTTTTTTTAAAGCAAGATCACGGTTAGATTTTACAGTGTCTTCCTGAGAAAACTTTCTCACTCACTCATGTCTGTGAACCAAATATGATAACCAGCAGGCTGTTAGCTAATCTCAGCATGAAAACAGGGGGACAGAGCTAGCCGTATTCTCTAAAAATCTCTCTGGGAGCACCTTTACAGAAATAATAACAATAATAATTATAATAATTACACAGTATTTTTTGTTTGCTTTCGCTGTACAAAAAACAAAAAAATTGCTATTTTTATATTTGATATCAAACTTTTTTATCTCACACTCTAAAAGAATTCAAAAAAGGCAAAATGTTAGACTGTTGCCCTTAAACCCTAACCCCTGAAAAAAATGTCCAATTGAAGTTCTAGTGGCCTTCCTCTACGATGGCCACCAAAAATGAAAACACGTAAAAAGCCCTCTCTAGAGTCAGTGTTTGGTTTGTCTGTTCTGGGCTACTGTAGAAACATGGTGGTGCAACATTCAACTCCACCAAAGAGGGCCCGCTCCTTCTGTAGATATAAAAACCTGCATTTTTTGAAACGCCAATTGTTGATGTTGTATTAGATTACATCATTATGTAAGCTGTTACTGTTACTGCATGTACCCGCGTACTTTGGGGTGAAGAATTACAGCTGTCATGAGGTAACAAGTGAAGACAGGGTGAATCTGAAGATAGAAAAAAAAAGGCGAACCTTTTCGTCCGGCATGCTGTGGCGGACATTTTCCAAATACCCGCTGACATCGTCCACGTTGGTGTAGCGGAGGAGGATCTGAGCGAAGTCTTCCTCACTGATGGTGGGCAGGCCTTTGGAGTAGGAAAGGAACTCTATCTCAAGCAGCTCTGTCTGCAGGTTGTCCATGAACCTGGAGAAGCGAGACGGACTGCAGCTGTTGACAGGAAACGCCACCACCAGCACCAGAAACTCACATGCACAAAGGAACACTTAACGTAGGCACAAACAAAACCACTAAAGGTTGAGCAGTAAGAGGTCCAGCATGGTATGAAAATGATTAACGACCTTATTACAGTGTGAGATAATGATTTTCTCAGGGACACCATGATTTATCACAGAGCAGAGAGTCTGCCGTTTCAACTCACTTGTAAAAATCTTCAAATTTCAACTCGGCTTTGCCTTTTTTCCCAAAGAAATGCACCAGAAGTGTTGTCTCTGTCTTCTCAACCACTTGCTATCAGAGGGGGAAAACAGTGAGTTCATTATGACACCTCATCCACCTCAGATGCAATATGTTCTATTCAGTCAAATAAATGGAGCTAGTCAATCATCAAAATATTGAGTAAAAACCTCAGTTTCAGCAGCCACAATGGGCTGTTTTGTTACATACAAGCGTATCATAGTAACACCAGGTAAACATTAACAATGACTTTGATTTAACATGCTGAAGGTAGAGATGTTAGTTAATGGCCATAGCCAGATTCTGCTATTGAATAGTTACTCAGAGTTAATGCTTAATTTTCCACTGTGCCTGATACCAAACCAGCATTTCTCATTTCTGCTCGATACAAAGACGTGCCATGCAACAGATTCATTAAACATGCTACAGAGGAAAAGATAGAGGAGCTCTTGTGAGTACATCTAGCACTTGCTCCACAGTGATCACTAACAGGGAACCTACAGGAGTTTTTATATGAAACAAATCAGTTTAATGACAATCATAACCTGGTGCTTATCATTAATGGGTAATTAAAGTCATGAAGAAATATCTGGCTACCTCAGTGAGATCAGAAAACAGAACTTGACTTGTGCCACGTCTCAGAACATCCCACATGCCCCGGGCCTCCACATGCTGACTGCCTTTTTTAAGAACCTGTAGCAGCAGTTGGGGCACAGCTGTTAGAAAATACATCTCACACATGTTACTGAGATTAGGAAGAAAGGAAGACAGTGAGGAAAGAAGAGTCAGACAAATGTAGCAGGAGACAAAAAGTCAGACGGGAGGGAAAAACATTCAGACGCGAGCTGACAGCGGTGTATCTGAGGGGCCCATCAGGCTTGACGTGAGCCTGCTCTGCAGCGATGCATGCAGCCTCTTGGCAGGACACCGAGCCAGCACAGCTAACACATGGACAAAGCATGCAGGGCGTGAGAGCTAGAGGGTGATTCATGCCAGGTTAACTATGTGACTGAATCCACCCAGCCCATCATCATTTGATGCTACGCAGTGAGGTAAATGCAAGTTATCAGACACCTCTCCGCTGTTGGGAAACTTATTCTGGAACAATTTTAGTCCGAGATTGTGAGTCTAAATATAAAAGATGATGGTGCCAATTTGATCAATAAGCTAAAATGCACAAAACCTCAACACATTTCCTGCTCAGTGTTTTCCGGGTAAAGAAGCCACTCTGGTATTTTTCTCAATGAGGTCATGCTCCTGATCTCGGATTAACCAATCATTATTGTTATTACAGTTTACGCTGCTCCCTGCAGTCTCCCAGCTGCATGGGACTACTGTAACTACAGCTGCACCCAAACACAACTGTCAACAACAATTTTCTTGTAATTGGGGGCATGTGCAATAAAAAAGATCACAGGAAATCGAGTAGTAAGGAAACATTTGGATTTTTAACTCGCGGTTATAAACCATGTTGGTGGGTCTCGCTCTCAATCTGTTCATTCCGTCAAGATGTTTCTCATGTGAGCAGCCATAAACAGCAAATAGTCGACGACACGCGTTCTTAGGAATGACTTGCTCCAATTCATAATATCTATTTATCTTAAGTTTTTTTTTCAACTCGCCTGAGGGGGAACGTGAGACAGCTGTTTAAACAGCTCTTCCTCTGCACCTCGTCACTTTTCACCAGAGAGAGAGAGAGAGATTTACGACGTGATCCCACAGCTAATTACGGAACAACTCTTTAATGCGCCGCGCTGTTCCCATCTCATCCCATGAAAAGATCCTGATACACTTGTAATTAGAATTTGCTGGGGAAAGCCCAACCGCAGCACTGAAGACATGCCTGTTATGTGTTTTTGAAAAGATTTGACTTTTGAACTTCTTTTTGCTGGAAAGTTACCTACAGTAAGTCGGGAAGAATCAAAACAACACAGACACACCTCAAGGGAAAGTCTTCAAACACCACTCTGAAAAGATGGGTCTGTCCCTCTGTTAGCTGGAGGCTCTTCTATATACGTGTATGTGTTAAATGTTTTCTCACAGTGCTGCTTCTCCTTTCTGACGGGCATCTTCATGGTCAAACCCATCACAAAAGGTAACCTGAGCCAAAATACCGCTCCTCAAGAAACTGTAAAAATAAAACATGGGGGTCTGGGCGAGTTGTTGTCAGTCTTCAGGTAAGAGCTTTTTGAAGTGGAATCTCTGACAAAAGGCGAGAACATAAATCATCTGCGGTGCACCCCCTATACTACCACACACACACACAAAGACAATATGTCAGATAATGTTGAAGCACACAGTGGTCTGTTTCAATTCCAGTGAGTGTGAATGAGGTTATCTGGTGTTAACAGACACAAATACGGGTGGTGTCAGCCCCTGAGATACATGTGTGTTTTCTGTGCTAACTCACTATGCAAAAACATTGTCAGGTTAGAGAGAGCACATGCCAAAAATACATGCAACAAGCAGAACAGTTCATTTTCCTTCAGGGACAGAGAACAATACGTACAGTGTGCGGCTGGGATTTGTGATGACCGTACAGCTGCAGGCTCTGAAACGCAAAGACAAAGAAAGATCAGAAAGAGTTGACTCATTTATAATTCACAAAGTATTTTAGAGCAGGAAGACGGTTGGAAGTGAGTTTTTAAGCTGTCGATTGAAGTTGGAGCTGTCTTCATCTTCAGCTCTGTCTTCTTGCAAAGCATCATTATATTTCCAAATCTAGAGTACCCATTCTAATGATCTTTTTGAAGCTCATACGGGCTTAAGATTAATGCGAGACCGTCCAGAGATGCTAACATTTGTCCTGGCAGAGTAAGCTCCTCCATGTTGTGTTTCTGCGATAAGACCTCAAAGAGTTGCTCTTATCGCTTCATTCAGCTCTCCCTGTTTACATCCACCTGCATGCAGCTTAAGACGGCCCTAAAGAGATGAAAGCCTCAGGCATGTCTTACCCTGTATGACCACATTAACCTCTGTGCAGCCTGTCTTCTATCTAGCAACTCTTTAAGTGTAATGTCATGTTATGCTAGACACTAGCCCCATTCACACTGCCCTTTGAGTGCGGGAATGGTGCGCCATGCGTCCTCTGTGTGAAAGTTTCAGATGCAGAGTGGGGGGACAGTTTCACTGCAGCCGGAGGCGCAGAGTGGGTGCGTGTTGATCTGATGGTGTTCACAGTCTGACAGCTAAAAAGATCCTTCACTCGCCAAATAAAAGAGAAATGACCTGCAAAGCCACATCACAGGACCAAAAACCAGTAACATGGTAACTGTTTGTGTCTTTGGCAACAAAATACCACAGTTGTACATAGAAAAGTGTCTGTCATCCTGTCTCTTGGTCACATTTCTGCTGAAAAACAGCAACAAAAAACTTTAACTCACCATGTTTTCCCTCCTTACACTATTGTGTTGTTGAAGTTACTGTCTGCCACCGCGACTGTCAAAAAAGCACCTCAACTGTCAGCCCTATATTTCTAAATTAACAATGGATAAAGGACTGTGTGTAATGTAAAAGCTGGCATTCATAGTGAAAAGCCTGAAGCTAATCATTTTTGCAGTCCTGACTAAAGACTGCTGGCTGAATAAATGGAAATAATTTAACACAGTTTAGAGGTACAGTCAGACATATTTAGCTAATTTGCTCGAGTTTAGATGTCCTTGTCTTATCTTGCTTAGTCCTAAATTGTGCTCTAGATTTGAACTTAGTTTAGTGTTTGCTCTTAGATTACTCCTGTTTGGTTGCCAACTTTTTGTGCTTGTATTTTGGATCATGGATGTAGGACTACGGCTTCTGATCATTAAAGCTCACGTTTTGTTTTTCTACCTACCTTGGTGAGAACGCTCTATTACTTTGAACAGCCACTTTCACAAACACCCCCAGGGTTGAAACTTAAATTTGCATACAATAGATCAAAACAATAGACAAAGGAGGCTAAAAAACAAAAAGATGAGGGCAACTGCATAGATTGGGGTGATAATTACCAGCGGCACCTTTATGCACAGTCATTTGTTAGATTGTTAATATAAAAAATACTGATTACAGCAGCTTTACTAACTGTTGAAAGGCATTTGAAAGCAAATCATACCTGCTGGTCAAATCTTTGCACGTCTTCAGCAACTTCCTTTCTGTCTTTTTTCTTACGGAAAATTTCTCCCAGCTGGTGAGAGGATGATGTGTTATAATTCAGAGTTTAACAGATCAAATGAATTTAACAGCACCTGAATATCACGAAGGGGCTCGTACCACCAAGAACTCCCTTTTGTCCACCATTTCATTCCCATCTGCATCAAACATGTTGAAAGCGATCCTGAAACCTGCATGGGGCTCTGAAATCAAACAAAACAAGAATCACATCAGACAGTCACCTTTTAAACTCGAAATCATTTTAAAGATAATTCTGCTTAAAATAAATACTGACTTGTTAAAATGCAGAGCAGGAAGAGGTACTCTGTGTAACTGATGACACCTGGAAAAAAAGAGACAGATTTGTCAAGCTGGGAAACAAAAACCTAAATGTTCCCTTTTCCACACAGACAAGCATCAAACAGCATTAACCAGTTAGCTCAAGATGTTTACAGATGTTCAAAGTCATTCGTCCGAGATGAATAAGCCATCCGAAGAAACAGTGCACGCCTTCAGACAAGAGTAATCTTCTCTCGCTCACTGATAACATCTTAAAAGGTGCCTTTTCCTTCATGCTTGGTGTTCCCCTCACACAAACACAGGCTTTACAACTGAGCTGACCTATCTGGACACAAACCCAAACAAATTTAAGGCCCACGGCTTCTCATCATGTTTGGGTAACAAGGTGTAATACATTCTCAAGTGATCTGTCACTGATTGAGAATAGCCGATTCAGGTTTTGTGTCGTGTCCTTCAGCTCCCTTTGTTGTGTGACACGGAGAAGGGAAGAGTAAGTGTCAGGAGACATCTCAGTCGACTCGGGAGGCTTCTCCCCTCTGACTCTGAAAGCATTCCCAAGCTTTTGTTTGCTCGGGAAGATAGAGAATCGAGCGCAGATAGTTCTGGGTGAGTGCTCGTGGTGTTATGGGAAAAGAATTCAGGTACAGGGTTTGCTGCAGGGAGATATTTTCCAGAGAGAGGGAAGAAACTAGCACAGAGATGTCATTTTTACTTCTACATTTCCTCTAGAGGCTTAAACTCTGCTGCTAACAAGATGTAGAAGTTAGTGAAACAGATGTACAGACTGAGGGGTGAAAAGAGAATTAGCAATGCGTGCCATTCGACTAAGTTCATCAAAAAAATCCCCACGCCAAGTGCTCAGTCTTCTCACCCCGTCTCTCTCTGTTTGGCAGGTACGGCCCTATAATGACAGCAGATCTCCAGCTTCAAAGCCTTTAAAGCTTAAATGGGTTGAAGAGAGAAAAAAAAACTTTTAAGATTCCAGCCATGTTTCACCAATACCACACACCTTCAGTCCTGGAGGGAGCCGCCCCCCTCTCCCCCCTCCCTCTGAGCCTCAGAGCTCAAGTAGATGTTGTTAGACAATACAAAGAATTCCACAGAAACACTTCATACAGAGTGGCAGTCCCGGAGATGTAATCCAATGCCATTCTTAGGCTTCATAATGTCCGTGGTGATCAGGGGGGTGGCCAGTGGGACATGTCTCGACATAGCTGGGTTCAAACAGCTCCCTCATTCTCTAAAGCAGCGCTTTGTTCACAGATCAATCCAGTCCTTTTTTTCCTGACAAAGCCGCAACGTTTAACAGCAGGATTAAAAGCCCCAAATCCCGGCATTGGCACTTAGCTAAAGCAACAGAGGAGAGAGCAGAACAGTGAGATCTGATGCTCCACTGCCGGCTCGTATGACCTACGGAGGGGAATGTGCAGGCCCAGGTGGGAAAATTTAAAAATCTTCACTCACACTGACAACTTCATTTTATTCATGCAACTTTAGATTGAATTAAAGGGCCAGTTCATCCCAAAAAAAAACTTAACAGTTGTATCTATCTCATGAATATAATGGAACTAGGTGGCACTGGCTTCTGGTGCTCAAAACATCAAAAAATACAAATCTTTTTACCAGAAGTACACCTGCCTAGAAGGAAGTATGCACCTATGATTTCTGCAAAGAGATGTTGCTGTTCATTTTTCAGATGTGTGCTCTTAGCACTTTGAGCAACAGTGTGCTATCCGAGGGCCATCTAGGTCCATTATACTGGAGAGAAAGGCAGACTTCTCCAAATCTCTTCAACTCGCACCAAAATAACCTGCGATGTATTTGCACTACAGGTAAGAGGAAAAATATGCCGGGTGAACTGTTCCTTTGAGGTTTGCAGGTGAAGAATGAAGAATAAGAGTTATTTCATGAACTCCCTTAAAGTTGTTAACATTTTTATGCTGACGAATCATTTTTGAAAGATAAGACATCTGCAAAGCTTATAGAAAGGTGCGGAATAAAAGTATATATTTTACTCAAAAACATTATTATGATTAGGAATTAAGAATCTAAAAAAACTGTCGGTCCAAAATGATTGATTTGTTTAACTCTGTGTAAGAATTCTGACAGGTGACTCCAGCTTCTTACAAGGTTTGTCAACCAACAATATGACACAGTTGGTATCACATGGTATCTGTGTTTCCTCAACATCAAGTGTCAAGCGTTATCTAGCTAATGTTAGCAACGTTAGGTAGTGCAACAATCTGGCAACCACTTGAGTGGGCAGATGATTCAAACAACGCTACATTTAGTGGCTGGATGTTAACAGGAACCATTACACACATGATTAGCCTTTATTTTGAGCATCCAAAGGCTTTGAGCAATTTCCAAACAATATATATATGGGCAATAAAGTTTCCAAAAACAAATTAATAATTCTTATTTCATGATGTTTCATGATTTACATATTTTCTTTGGCTGATATTAGCCACACTTATATTGGTATCGTTTCCCGATATGCAGCAATATGAAAACTCTTTTTTTAAGAGCTTATAATACAGAAACAGATTCTTTGGGATACTATCATGGTAAATTTACTCTTTCATGTCATGTTCCTGTCATTTTACATGATAAGTTTATTGTTTAACTCTAAAATATCCTGTCTCTGTTACAAATACTTATAAGTGTTTGATAACTACATTTGAGAGATCATTCCAAAATGTCAGTCGATACATCAATATCAAAATTTTCCACCTCCTGATATTGGTATTGGCATGGACCCCAAAAATCCAGTATCTGTCGAGGTCTATCTTAAAATTACCTTTTCTTTCAAGTCTTCTTATAATTGGCACCAAAGTATATACTTCTTTCCTGGAAACTCTGGGCTTTTTTAGCAGACAGAGCAGGGAAGACAATAATGTGTATTATCAATGGAGCATTCCCTCCCGCAGAGGTTACTTGAGAATAAATCTACATGTTGCCAGACTGATGGAGAGATAAGATACTATTTACAACACGCTCACTGGATTATATGAGGTCGACATGCACAACAGAGCACACTATGAACGGGACCTTTTAAAAAAATAAAAGCATACAGGGGAATTACTTCAAATTCAGTGGATTTATGTTGCGGGTTACTTCACCTCGTTCACGAAGATTTCTAAACAGATTAGATGATCCTTTCCAAACAGGCGGGGTATCAGCCAGCATCTTGTCTAAATCCTGCGAGAATAGAAGAAAATCACTCGCTCATTTCTAATTCCAAGTTAATCACAATGTAATGCAGTGTTTGCTGAAGGTTTTACAAGATGAAGAGTAAATTCTTCTCACCTTTGTGGTGAGGGACTTCCTTCCTCTCCTACCTAAACAAAACAAGGGTAACAGATAGTGGATGATAAATGACGTCATAATAATACATTTAAAAGGGTGAATTCTGTGTTAGGAATATGGAACCAGGAAACAAAAGTGAAAACTGGTGTTTACGTGGACAGAAACACAGGCTGTTTATCTCCATGAACACATTCCATTGGTCAATAAAGCAGAAGATAAGGCGGACGCGTTGTAAAAAAAAAACACATCGATAACAGTGACAATAACCCTCCACCGACACATTTTAAAGCCTGTGTCTAAAACTGGGATTATGATTGTCTTGTGATGGCCTGCTCTCCTCACAGTGAGGTGTCTGAGTGAGCATGCGGAGATAAAGGAGGATATCGTCCACAAAGTTCATGTATTTGATGCTTTCTATTAATATTTCATAACCTGCAAACGCTTTATGGATGTGATATGAATTATTTACGTTACAGCACTTTAACTTTTGACTCAAATGGTTCACTTCTAAACTCCACCATCCTCTGCTTAATATCTCTAAAATTAAACTATAAGGGGGCACGTCCAAGGCCTTCCTAAACGTCTACAAGAATGAGTAAAACACATCCATTTTTACAGCTACTATGTGGCCATAAAACACCATGATTACTCAAGCCATTAGCCACCAGAGAACAATGACGCATGGTGTGCTAACACATTAGTGCTCCTTATTTTCCTTTTTCATTAGCTGCCAGTGAAGCCATATCTAAAAGATTACAGCAGGCCACACACCTAAAATCATAATCACAATGTCTTATCATGACATTTATGACATCCATGCTAAGTTGTTTGGTCTCTCTGACTCTCTGCGAGGTTGTTGCCACATAAATGAGCCATAAAAGTGGGGTGGCTGGTAAAGATGTGTATCTTTATGCAGGTGTTATGACTGAGGCTCTTCAAGCCACAATTTATTGTCCGATGACACTTCATGGGCCCTCAGCAACAAGATCCAGGACAAAACAACAACAATGGGTTGTTTTTCCATCTCGTGGTATTGAGGATGAAGGAGCAGGGTGTTTTTATCTGATCACCTGACGGAAGTGCAATTAAGCAGCTGGCGGATGGCAAATGTGGTTGATATCTCCAAAGAGCTACAAAGATTAGAAATGCAGTGTAGCATTACATAGTCAGAGACTGCTTTCTTTTAAAGAAAAATGATTGACAGCAAAGATTTTAAACTAATTTTAGCACTCATTTATAGACAATTAAAGGGAAACTGAAGTCTTGAAAACACTTCAGAAATTGTGTCTCTCTCTCTCTGATCCCATGCAGGAACTTTGATAGGAATCCAGGAACCTTCTTAAGAACTCAACAACTTGTGCCTCAACAATTGATACTGAATGAAATATGGTTCTTCTCATATAGTTCCTGACCTCCAATAAAAGTAATTTCTCTGGGGAGTTTACAGGGCTGAATGTCGCTCACTGATCAAACACATGAAGTCTAGGCTGTAATTTCTGTACAGAAATAACACCAATCAACCACAACATTAGAAGAACTGAAGTGAATAACAGCAATCAGTTTGTAACAGTGCAATGTTTTAATGGGAAGTCTTGGGTTCTGGCATTCATGTAGATGCTACTTGACATCACTGCAGACCAAGTACACCTCCTCATGGCAGTGTCCCCTACAATCTAATCTGTCTGTCTAATCTTTAATGTTAACCAGATGTGTGGAAATCAAGTAGGAATTCAGACACTGGACTTTGGTTCCTGGTTTACTTCCTTAGTTTAGTTCTAGTGCCCACAAAGTTCCTGGAACCATTTGGTCAAAAACGGGCTTAACATCAGAAGGGCTGCGATTACTTTCACAAATCAATCTACTGATTATTTCCAGGATTAACTGTTTGATCTCTCACACTCACAAAGCCCATGGTGACATCAAACTCACACAAAACATTGAATTTACGCTGATGACGGATGGAAAAGGAGTAATCCTCACATTGTATATGGTGTCAAGAAATTTGTGTTCATCAATTTATTGTGAATGGACGAGCTGATTAATTGTGAGTTGAGTAATAGGAGTACACTCACACTTGGGTTCATTCAAAGTGATGGACTCGATGAAGTTGAGTGGTGTCATGTAGAGCTGGCCGTCGCACTCCACTGTACTGAACAGGCGAAATCTGTTTTCATAGGATGACATGTACACATCTCCATCATCCAGACCATAGCTCCTGGCCTATGAACACACACACACACACACACACACACACACACACACACCATCATGAAATACTGCAACTCATCTAAATAGTGATAATACTGTCTGAAAGATGCTTTTTATGAAATCCACTGAAGCTTTTCTTGTCACGAAAAGCCTCGCTCACAGGGAACAACAAAGAGGCCCGAGCTTTAATTCAGTAATGGGGCGCATGTTATGTCAGCCCTACTTTTCATCCCCGAGCACCAGATAATGTCCCTACAACTGTTCAAACCCAGCCAGATCAGAAGGCTGGACTGGTGAAGACAGAGTGGATCTCTCTGTCAGGTGGCAAAGTGCCAGGTCCACTGGGCACAGAGCAAACACCCAGGGAATGTGTGCCCCCCTCTGCTTAACCATTAAACCCCCTCCAACCACCCCCACCTCTCATCAAATGTCAGCCCCTCCGCCAAGTCCCAGTGTCCAGTTTCCTGTGTCCCTGGATTCCTGCTGCCTGTGGACACCAGTCAAGGTTCCTTTAGATTAGAAACAAGGAACCTTCTGTAGCTACAAGTGCAAACCAGACCTGGTTTACATGGTTTACATGTTTGTTTACATCTCCTGTGATCTGTGAGAATGGTGTCAACATTGTCAGCACGTCTGAGCTGAAGAGACTCACTGAAGAAGTGTTGGTGTGTCAGCTAACAGGGCCAAACACACAATGTACTGTGGGTGGACAAAATAACATGAACATCTGACCCAATGCAAAATAATAATAATAATAATGATGCAAAAACGTGTTCAAAGCTAATAATTAGTGCTGGAATGATTAAACAATTAATGTTTCAGTCCTGCTGTTTGTATTGACATCGGTATTACTATTTGTCCATTACATATTGTCTTAAATATACTGTGTCCTTTTATTATGTTTTCCTTTGGAAATTGCCCCTTGTGAATAAATATATTCTTATTTCAATTTCAATAGAGACAACACTTTGAATAACGGGGAACGAATTTTTCAAGAAAATACATCAATGTTTACTAGTGTCCAGGGAACAAATTACTATTTTTATTCATTTTAGTCGCAAAATGGTCTCACTATAAAGTTGTTCTTTATTCCACAAGTATTTCTGAAGTGTTGACTCTTAAACATTATTCATCTTCTTCCTGCACCTTAGAAATAGGTGGCCACAATCTCCTTGTTTTTGACAGTCAATGCTTCGAAGCAACCTGAAATGTTCAATCTACAGTGATTTAAAAGAGAAAAACAATGGCACCTTTAGCACTTGGCTTGGTGCATGACTGGATCAATTATCGAAATAGTGGCCAATCAATTTTTTGTAGAATGAAAAATATTAACCAGTTTATCGTTTCAGCTACAAAATAGATCTGATACACTGTCAACCGGTTTAAGTTTCTCAAATGTGAGGATTTGATCCTTTTCTGTTACATCCATAAGTTAGAATATCTCTGGAGTTATTTGAACAAAACAAGCAAATGAGGAAGTCACCGAGCTTTGAGAAGTCCTGATGTCACTAGTTGTGGATGTTCTCTGGACTGAACAATTAATCAGTTATTCAACTAAATAATCAATATATTGCTTACTATCAAAAAGTCACTAGTTGGAGTTATACTTATAATATTATAATGTCAATCCTGGATGTTTCGTAGCCATAGTTCGTCCACTCCTGTAGCTGCCAAGGGGGGCTTAAATAATAGGATCATCTTAAATCTGGCTTCAACAACGTCACCAATATTTGGTTTAAAAACGTTGATGTGGTTTGAAGAAAAGACAAAAACATACTCCAAGCCTCCCAAAGTTGTTGCTAATCTATTACATTACACAGCCATGTGTTCTTGTTATTTTGTTGAACACCTAAAATATGTAAATACAGTAAAATGATTGAATAAATACATCTATTTTCTCCTAGTTTTCTCGAGGTGAACATGAGACTTATGCCTCGTACGTGCAGACAAATCAGCAGAACCTTCAGCTATGATAGCCAGTAGGCTAGGTCACGTGCTCTCTGAACTTCCTCTGACCGCTTTGCCTCTTCAGCACCAAAGGTCGAGGACAGCTCCTCGTGGTGACGACACATTTAACTTATTGTACTTTCACGTGCGCTATATGACGTCAGCTAATTGTGTTAGAAAGTGCAGCTTCGGGTCAGTGTTCACGTAAACGGCAGCATGTTGACCGGCTGCTGGTGTGTTCTGTGTGACCCAGTGTGAGCTGAGTGTTGTCAGCCTCACAGATGTCCACTTTACCTTATCGCTGGCGGAGACTGACGGCAGCGCCAGATGACGGAGCCGAGCCTCGACACGGCTGTTCAGCCCGGAGCTCGAGCCATAATAAGCAGCTCCGGCCGCGGCGGTGACGCACGCTCCGGCTGCCACCACCTTCAGCACCTTTGTCGCCGTCGAGCTGCTTCGTTGTCCCCGCGGCGTAAACGTCGCTGTTTTGGAGCTGAGTGAATGTGTAAGCCTGCGCAGGGCAGCCATGGCTGTTTACACTGAGGTGTCGTAACCACCAAGACACACACACACACACACATACACAGGGAAGAGCAGCTCGAGCCCTGCAGCTCCGAGCTCGCGAGAAATGCCGTGGGTATTTCAGGTCGCTCGGGGATTTTAAGGCGTGATTTGGTGAGAGTGAAGGAAATGTTCAAATCTTTGCACAAACGTGGAAACAAAACACTTAAAATACGCCTCGTCTGTTTTTAAAGTGTCAAATGTTTCGTGTTTACATATTTAATTTGAATTTAAAGTGTGTAAGTGCTCAGTTTTAAGCCCACCATCAACTCTCTCGCTCTCTCTCTCTCTCTCCCTCTCTCCCTCTCTCTGTCTCTTATTTTATGCCTTTGGAGAAGGAAAAATCTATCTGCCAGGGCACGTCTCAACTGTGACAGCCCCGCCCATTACTAGTCCTGTGGTTTTGCACCTGCCTCACCACCCCTGCCACTTTGAGCGGAAAACCTTCCAGGAGCTCCTCTACCTGCACTGCAGCGTTTATCCAGCCCACACTCCCTCAATCCTGCCCGGCTCCACTGAGGCGTCACCATCCGCTGTGGACAGGTATGCACCATGAGGGCTGTCTGAGCAGCGACAGAAGGAGAAATCGGTGCGGGCAGCTGCGGAGGTTTTACTGAGTGTTTCATGTGAGGAGGGTGGGGGGGGAGGAATTAGTGCATGTGCTAAGTAACGGAGGAGGTGGACGTAAACATGCAGTAAGTGACGGTGGCAACCAGGTAGGCTTACTACGCAAGAGCGCTCCCTCCGGACCTCCTCACTGAACTTTACCCGCTGAGCTTTGACGCGATGGCTGCTGCTGCTGCTGCTGCTGCCACTCTAGGGGAAGTTGGAGGCGTCTTGCACGGCATCGATGGTGTCGCACAGGTCGGGTCCCATTTCCTGCTGACCCCTTTTGGGGACAGTCCGACGCTGCTGGGCGAGCACCTCATACCCGGGGACAGGCTCTCCCGCAGCACCACGGCGGATCTAACGCACCTCAAAGGGATCCTCAGGAGGAGACAGCTGTACTGCAGAACTGGATTTCACCTGGAAATACTTCCGGACGGCACTGTGCAAGGCACGAGGAAGGACCACAGTCGATTTGGTAGATACAATTCGATTTGTTTTGGTTGCAAAACATATAAGAAAGTGGCCAAATTATCAGAGAGATGAGCAACAAGGAAATAATGATTTTTAATGTGATTAAAATGTATTGTTGAGTTGAATTTGAACTTTTGAGCTTATATAATATTATTCTGTCATCTCTGTCGAAGTCTCTACTGAACAACTGTTATTGTTCTCCAGGTATTTTGGAATTCATAAGCCTTGCTGTTGGGTTGATAAGCATTCGAGGGGTGGACAGTGGACTCTACCTGGGGATGAATGACAAAGGAGAGCTGTATGGCTCTGTAAGTACACCTCTGCTTATTCATGCTGCCTAAATCCCTGTGGTGATGCGCATTCAGCTTTTTTATTTGGAGAATTTGATTCACAGGAAGATAAATTTAGAGAAGTAGTGAAATGTGCCTAGCTAGACTTGTCTTATGTTGTGCCCTGTTGTTTTCAGGAAAAGCTCACAGCTGAATGTGTCTTCAGGGAGCAGTTTGAGGAGAACTGGTACAACACGTACTCGTCCAACCTCTACAAACACGGAGACAAAGGGACGCGTTACTTTGTGGCATTAAATAAAGACGGGACACCAAGGGATGGGACTAAATCCAGGCGGCACCAGAAATTTACACACTTCTTGCCCAGGCCTGTGGACCCTGACCGTGTGCCAGAGCTGTACAGGGATATCCTGGGACACAGCTGAGACCCGGATCCCTGGTCCAGTTCAGGAATAGCTGCTAAAGCCCTGGCAGGCAGGGAGCAGAGAAGAGATGAGGGACGCAGGCATGGCGATGATATGGCCGGTGCAGGCTGGTGGACATCAGCCCGAGCAGCAGGGATAAAGGTACAGTTCGGGGGCCTCTTGTAGGAATGCACGGGCCATCTCTCAGCAGCCAGGAAGACAGGCGAGAATGTCTGCACGCTCTGCATGAGGGGGTCGTTTGTTTTAGAGGGTAGACGACCCTAAAAAGTACCTGCGTGGAATAGGAGACGGATGGGAAGCGGAGCTGGATGGTCGGGGAGCATCTCCTCTGGTCAGCTGACGTGGAGTCCGAGGGAATCATGAATGGTACTTTTAATTTGGTGTGAGAGAGCGGTAGTTTGTTCAGAAGGACTTTGAAGGAATTCTGTTTTTATTTCTTACCTGTGTGTAGACCTGTTCGAAAAGAGAAAAAAATGTAACAATTTATTTATTCATTTTAGATACATATATTTATGTTATATATTTATTTATTTGAGAATATATTTTTACAGTTATATACATGCAATATAGAGAAACCACTAGAAACTGTATTGATTATATAAAGACTGACACACTGTACCATTATGTCTTTTATTCTGAGAAACAAGCTCCGCTAGCCATAATAACTGTAATATGACAACAAATATTGGCAAAATTTGCAACAATATCACAATATGACAACTGTGAATCAACTTTTTTAAATCCTTGTAATGTTGACGTATTAATTCCAACCAAACTACTGTTACATGTATTACAGGAGGAATCTGAAGTCAACAAACTGATGATACAAACAATAAATTGCTCAAAATGTGATCAAAATGCTTTTTTTTTTGTCAGAGATGAAAAAATGTAACCAGTTATTACCAGAGTTCCTTTAAAAAAGGCACATTTTTACTTTGAACAGAGCAATATGGACACTTTATTGGTTGCTTTTGTCTGTCAGAGTTTAAACATATAAACCTGCTTACGAGACCAATGTTGTCTTTCTTTATGGACGCACTTATGCAGAGGGACGAGTCGTAGACCTGATGTGGGCATAAAAAACTTCAAAGCCTCCCTCCTGAATCGTTTGAATGTCGAGGCTGCGCAACAACGCGATCAGGACCAAATAAAATGTGACCTTTAGCTCGGGCCCAGCAACATTAGCAGATGTATAAAAGTGGAGGTCAAAGCGATAAGGATGAAGTAACCTCCGACAGTTTTAGGTCAGTAGACCTGTTGAAACATCTACTGATGGAAGTCAAGGTGGCTAAGACGTTTTTAGTTTCATCTTTTTTTTCAGACAATTTCGGTTTCTTTGTGTCAAAATGTTTAACAGAAGGATTGTTTTAATGTCCCGCCATCTGAGAACTAACCAAAAGTATGTTACAGCAGCTGAATTCGTGATTTATTTTCAAGAGGTCTTATCTCATGTGTCTGTGGACAGTTTCCTCCACGGTTGGGGGAAGATCTGTGTTGAAGCATGAACAGCTCAGCCTGTGATCTCAGC